>MAYD01763140.1:0-11346 GCA_001909325.1 Ruellia speciosa
TCAATTTCTCTGTCATTTTGCCTATTTTTGTTAAATTTTACACAAACTCAACGCATAAAATAAAACAAATCAGAATATCTACCTATTAGTGTAGTATAAAATAATCTTACATCTAAATTTATATAATATTCGGACATGACTAGAGATGTCCAGCAACTATTACATTATTTTCAACAATTTGATTCTAAAATTAAATAATAAAAAATAAATTTTTAATAATTTATTACCTAATTCATTTTCAATAATTAAGTATATATTTTTAACGATCCAGCCTTAAATTTAACAATCCTCTAAAAATTAGATAATCAGATAATTAAAGTCATCCCGCCTATAAAACCGAAGGGAATTAGCTGGAGTTTAAAAAGGTTCCGGCTTTAGCTTGTCCTTGTTTCGACAAAGTGGATGACTTTTCACGATAGACCCCACAGTCGATTCCAGAATTCTTACAGGCGTACATTTGGAACTAACGAATGGGATCGACGGCGACGGGCGGGGGAATCCAGCCCATACGCATTCACGAATCACGACGTCCCACAACATTTTTCCCTGTGTGACTCACGATGCATAATGCATTGATTGATGATTGCGTTGCGAACCTTTTCTACTCTCGAATTGACTTCAGCCTTGCGAACCTTCAGGTACATCTACATCTACTCTAGTCTCGACTGCTTTATTGTATTTTTCCAATCATTGCTTCGATTGCGCTTCGCCGTGATTGGGGGCACTGCCACGGCACTACTTCTCTTCATTCTCCTGTTTTTTTTATTCTGTTTTGTTCTCCAGTTAATGATGATGATGTGTTTTAGGGGTTCCGTGTTTGGAATTGGGGGCGCTGTGTTTCTGTTAGCCTTTGCCTGTTGGATTATCGAATCCGAATCCCGATCCTTGGGGAGTTTCGGGTTCGATATCCACCACAGGTATTCCGCTACTGTAAGGGAGTTCTTTGATGTCGATGGCTTGCCGGAGAAGGGCACCCTCGACTACTATGCCGCCATGGCACACCGGGATCAGCTCTTCAATGTCCGCCGCCTCGGCGCAGCTCCTCCCTCTAGCGGAGACCTCACTTTCTTGGGCTCCAACAAGACCATCCGTAGCAGCTCTCTTGGATTGTACGTATTCTTTAATGAACTTTTTGAACTTTTCAGCTTGTTCGAGTTGCTGAGATTATCATTATCTTAGCCTAGGAATAGGATGATGAAAAAGGATTGTAAATTAGAGGCACTTATGGCAATCTTCTCTTTGCTTTAATTATCCAACGACGTAGGTTCGACCATAGGATTTAGTTGAAACATAATCATTATTGTTTCGTGACCACATTTTGGGTTTTAGTAATAAACCCCACTATTCTTGCTGTCCTTGTAAGGCAAACAAATTTCGTATACTAGCTTATTAGATTTAGGACCTATCCGTTTTATTGGAAGCAAATTGTTGCTAGTGGCTGTCGTAAAATTCAAATATGAAGGGCATTTGATAAGCTAAACCAGCAAGAAAAATTACTTTTTATTGAAATTGAGTTGATGATTGGGAAAAAAAAAAGTGTTTTTGCTTTTCTTATTACTGCTCAAGCCTCAGAGATCCATCAAGATGTGCTTTTTTAGAATGAAAATAGATAATGATTTCCCTTTCGGTTTGTTCTTTTGAAATTAACAGACATTCTCTTTATATTTGCAGCTTGCACTATGCAATTGTTTCCGTCGGTACCCCTCCTCTAATATTTCTTGTGGCACTCGACACTGGCAGTAACCTATTCTGGTTACCCTGTGAATGTACACATTGTGCCCGTAGCTTCAACACAAGTTCAGGGATGGTATGCATTCAAATCCTTATTAAGAATATTCCCAATTTTGTGGAGATTCACTTTTTAATCAAGTGAAGAGTCATCATGTTATATTTGGTATACTTTTTGACTTCCTATTAAAACATTTTGTTGTGATAGCTATGAATTATTTTTCTAGAATACTATATAGTATGTTGATGATACAATACTTCAAATCTATCTGATTTTGTTTTCTGGCATTTGTATCTGTACTTGGTCTAATTCTATTTCAATGGGAATAGCAGATACAATTAAACATTTACAGCCCTAGTGCATCAGCGACTAGCATGCCAGTTGCCTGTAATAGCGCTACATGTGGACAGAGAAGATGCTCTACCAGGTTGAATGCTTGTGTTTATCAGGCAGCTTACCTTTCTGCCAACACATCAACTACAGGGATATTGGTCGATGATGTTCTTCACTTGGGTACCAATTCCAATCCACAAAAGCCTGTTGATGTCCCAATTACATTGGGGTGAGTTCTATTCATAGTTTGGATGTTTTCCCAGACATGAGGAATTTTGTGGTAATATCCTTTCAGGGTGCATTTGCTTCACAAATTCAACCAATTTATAAATGCTCTTTGTTCAGTGCCAATTCCTTTTCTTCTGTGGAATGCGACCTTGTCAAGGAATCGAATCATGGCTCTCCTTTATATAAGTGTTAGAAATATGCCGAGACTTACAAACACTATTCTGTTTTATTTATGTCACTTGTTGGTCCATTTCACATTAATCTTGTAGTTCCACAAGGAGGAATTGTTTTATCTGATCTTCCAATTGTTTGTCTTTCGTATCAGATGTGGGATAATTCAGACTGGTGATTTCCTGGATGGAGCTGCAATTAATGGTCTATTTGGGCTTGGTATGACCAATCTATCAGTCCCGAGTGTTTTAGCTAGCAAAGGACTCACTGCAAATTCTTTCTCCATGTGTTTTGGGCACGACGGACTTGGAAGAATTGATTTTGGCGATAAAGGGAGTCCCGACCAGAAAGTAACTTCATTTAATCTTCAACAACCACAGTAAGCAGTTGTTTTTCTTTCTTACATTGGTTGGATCCATACTCACTTATACCTTTTTTCCCATCTTTAATAATTTGCCGAGCTTACTGGCAGCCCGCTCTATAACATCACCGTGACACAAATAGCCTTGGAGAATAACATCACCAATCTCGAGTTCACAGCAGTGTTTGACTCTGGCACTTCATTTACATACCTAAACGACCCGGCTTATTCAGCTATTGTAGAGAGTGTAAGTTAGAAAACTGTTAACTGTATATTCTTCTCATGAGTTGTAGGAGATTTGACCAATGGAAGAATGTTCTCCAAAGCATTTAAATTCTTCTTTTGCAGTTCAATCCTCAGATAACTGATCAACGCTATAAACCTGAGACAAAGATTATTTTTAAATATTGCTATGCACTCGGGTCAGTTTATTTAACTTTGCATCGTAAGTTTCTTGGCTTGTGGTCATATATATCTTGTTATGTATGATTTTCAACTTGTTTCTATTCCTTGCAGTGCAAATCAAAATAGTTATAACATTCCGAGTTTGAACTTAACGATGAAGGGTGGGAGCCAGTTTTTTGTTCATGCACCGACAGTTGTAATTCCTCGGGAGGTAAAAAACTTGTAGCAGGTCAATGCTTGAGAAAACTGTCTTAAAATATGCTGATAGCCTGCGCGATTGCAGGGTGGATATGCATACTGTTTGGCTATCATCAAAAGTCATGATATTAACATCATTGGACGTAAGTATTTAAATAATTATGCATACTGTCACTAATATGCAAATCCATATGAGAGCAGCCATTTTTCCCCCATTTCTCATATATGGCTTTAATACTGATTCGTGGATACTTCTGGCGTGCTAATGCTAACTTGTTCCCAGAAAATTTTATGACTGGTTATCGTATAGTCTTTGATCGCGAGAAGATGGTTTTGGGCTGGAAAGAATCAGATTGTGAGTTGGCTTCGTCTCCTCTCCTTTTCATTAATTCTTCTGCAAATCTCTTGCATTGATTCCCATGGCTATGCTGCATAAATACTACAGTAGAAAGACTCAAGTGACAAATAATGTTCAAATTTCAAATTCATATGCTCTGATCCTTCTCAGGCTATGGTTCTACATCTAGTAAGGGATCGAGCACTCTTCCTGTAAACAAGGGAAACAACACCAAAGCTCCTCCACCTTGGGCTTTGAATCCGGAGGCTAGACCAGGAAATATAACTCCTGGACCGGCTTCATCTCCCATGCAACAACCGTCGCCAGTATCAGTTTTACCATCTGGAAGTAGCAGCGCAGCCACCAGCTTTGAGTACGGGAGCAGCAGAGTTTTGGTGACCGTAATTTTTATCATCTTCCACCATTTCTGCAGTCTTTGTCCTTGAGATGTTGGCAGTTTTGCACAAGAGTTTGCTTTACATTAGTCATTAGTAATGCCATTTTTACAGGTAGTCTAGTTGAAGGAAAATTTGAATCCCTTTCTTTTTCCCTGTAAATTGACTCCTGATTATATTCGTGTATAGACAGCCAGATAGATTTCAATATCATCCTAAAGTTGGGATTTGGACCCAAACCCAATCATTACATTTGAGAGATGGGAATCAGATATGTGTCACCTAGTGTCTGTGAGCTCATGCGAACGATCGTGTAAAAGTAGAATGAAGGTTGTTTTTGCGTGCAAGTGGAGATTCACAACAATGGTGTTTGTGTACGGCGTGTTAAAAATGTCTTCCCAGGGCAGCTGGCTATCTGTAGTGTCATGTTTTATCTCAACAAATTAATCATCAATAATACAAATGGCATTCATTCGTTTCAGCTGTGGTTTCTTTAGAATCGATCCTCAATTTCTGTAACAAATACTCCTATCTATCACTAGGACACTTTTGCAATCACTAAACTTACAACCATGAAAGTGAGGTAAAGTCCGACGAGGCAGAATCCCCAGAACCTAGGAACCCGAAACCTGTTCCAGGTCACCACCAATAGAGATCCCATCAGGCTCACAATCAAGAAGGCGAATGCTATCACAATGCTTGTGTGGAATCGAAGCTCGTAGGCTTCAGGGAACACGTCTGCAGTCTGTATCACCAAAGCTGTCCCAAGTCCGAAAAGCATGTTGAACATCGGACAAGCAAAGCAACCGGCCATAGCCATAGCAGGCTGCCCGGCTTTAGCAACTGCAACATCAGCAACAAGGTCGCCCACTGAATTCCCCCATGCAAGAACTGTCAGTCCAAGAAGTGCAGGCGGTAATTTCAGTAGCCTGCCAATGGCTGCCAGGCAGTTCAGCAGTTCGCCAGCTGTGGTTGAAATCCAGAACACACTCATGACAAATGCAACGACTGCTACAGGGATTTGCTCGGTTTTGGGGGGTTCTTTTTCCACAATGTAATGAAGAATGGCTAAAGAGCAGCTTGCAAAAAGGACCACCAACCAAAGAGGAAATCGGGTGTTTGGAAGTAGAAAAATGATAGGATGGTTTAATGGCATGAATGATTTGCAAGACAATAAAAGGGCGAGTGGACACAGGGCTACACTAGCAGATTGGTAAAATCTGTTCCATTTGGATGGCGAAATTTCAGGGATCGTGAGTTTCAGAAGTGTCGAGACAGGAACTTCCCATGTTCGTGCTATCTGCAGGAAGAATGAGAATAATTGAACAAACTCATGTGATAAGGAAAAAACTTCAGAATAAGCACTTATCCGATATGCAGAACATTAAGATTCAGATGGACAAATAAAAAAGTTCCTCAAAATATCATGTGTGTGCATGTATTCAACTTGATCTTATGATAAAAGCACATAGACGGAAAAGCCACAGATGATCATCATTAACCTTATGTCACAAATTGAACTTAAAGAATAAAGCCACAGCCTACCAGAAATGCATGGAAAGATTGAATGAGAGTTCTGTTCAAGATAACTTATTCTGAGTGAATTATTATGAAACTTCTAAATCATCAAGAATCCATGGAAAAACAAGAATACACCAGTCACATGACTCACATCCATGCTACTTCAAGTTCGACAGAAAACATAAACAATTTTGCAAAATAATAAGTCACTTCATCATTCAATATGATGAATTTAGATGAGAAATATCCACTGTGCCTTATGAATTTTGCAAAAGTTATACTCTGCAGGAGTAGTCAAGAAAACAATTTCACCCCCTAATCAAGTCAACTCCTAGAAAACTACCAAAGCTAAGAGTGAGAAACACAAATTAGGGGAAACATAGATATCTTCTTTGCAAGCACTCACCGACTGAACAAGCTGATTAGCTAAGCATATTAATGTTATCATGCTAATTTCACATCATAAAATTACTACCATTCTTTGCTAATGTGCTCTTTTGATTGATAAGGGCCACAGAATTTGGTATTCAATGTACAATGGTGTAAGTACAAATTGAGCCTACAGATGGGTCAATTAGAACGAGCAACGAATATGCTAATCTTTGCAGTTTAGTTCACTAGTGAATAATTAGGCAACTATATAAACACAAATGACTAACCTTTACATCTTGATTTGCGCTAAATTAGAGAAGAAACTTTGTATAATTCTAACTACAGTACCTGATATCCTTTACTTGCATACATAAATTCAACTAAATTTAACTGTACATCCACTCACAAACTTATCCAAGATTCAAACTTGAGATCTCTAGAACGAGATACAAAGCAACAGAATAGTGGCGTGTCCTCATCCAACTCATTTAAATTAAAATAAACAAAGTTCTCTTGTCTACTAGGAAACATTTACTCTTACTCTATTCAAAACTTCTTGGACACCAAAGAACATGAATATATCCAAAGTAATTCCAAAATAATTTACAAGCAATTACCCAAACTGCTCAAGCACATATTAGATATGGAACATAAGTGAGAAGTTATAAACAGTTAAGAGCAAATACACATTATAAATCTTATGAACTTCCACACACCATCATAAGCATGTCTCGAAACCACAAATCCAATATGCAAATGAAAATAAGAACAGTTTATCATATCATAACCACGACGAAGGAATATGATAGTATTCATTAGATAGCATACCATTTCAAGGACCTTCCGAAGCCCAAAATCCGGCTTCCTTTCAACTCCCAATCTGCCAGCAAATCCCCCACTTGCACACTCCATCTCCTCCAGCTCTCTATCCACTCCTCTCCTCAAATTGTTATCTCCACCAGCACCAGCAATTTTACTTTTCCCCCCACCACCTACACTGCTATACCTCAAATCCATGGAGAACACAATCCCAACAAAGAAAATGTAGAAACCAACAAAGGCAACAGCCTGCCACAGGTAAATCTCAGCACTCAAGTAAACATAAAACAGAAACAACGCAGCAGTCAAATAAAACAAAACATCCCTAACAAAAGGCGCAGGGTCGACGGCAAAGGGTGCGGCGTAAATCGCGACAAAACCCACAACAAACGCGGAGACGAACGTCCCCGCCGAAAGAATCGCACCGAATCCAGTCCTGGGCTGCCCCCCTCTAACCGCAGCCACGGAAGCAAACACATCGGGAGCCCCATTACCCAGCGCCAAAAGCGTGACCGCGCCCATTGAAGGCGAGAGCTTCAAGTGAGTGGAAAGCTTAGTGACCACAACGGAGAATCGATCCTGGGCGGTCTTGACCAAGATGTAGAAGAGCAATAGGAGAACAAGTGCGAGGAATGGAACGGAGAGAAAGGGATTGGCGGCGAACAGGCAAGAATGGAATGCGGAATAGTTGAAGAGGCCATCGGAGGAGATGAGGGAACATTCAGAAATGGGAGTTCCGAGGAGGGCTCTGTGAGTGTGGGGGGAATTGGGAAGTGGGCGGCGGAGAGTGAGGAAGAGGAGAAAGGAGGAGAGGAGGAGGATTGGGAGAGCAGCGATCTTGAGGAGGGTGGGGAAGACGATGAAGTTGAAGGCCATGCCATTCCAGATCACTGCTGCTGGCGTGTTTCCGGCATTGATGGATGCAAGAAGCCAAGAAGGTGCAAGGTGCCTGGTGCCTGCTGTTGTATTTTGTATTTGTATATTAGAGTATTACAAGTAGTATTAAATAGAGTATACACGCGCTTTTGCTTTAACCGCGTTTTCGGGTTTTATACTTATTACTTACCGCATTTGTTAAAATAAATAAATTGGTTTGGGCCTTCCTATATTTTATTCTTCTTAGTCCTTACCCACAATATATCACCAATTACAATCTATTCAATGCCTCCAATTTAATTTACTCTTGGGCCATTGTTTAAATTGTGAAGATTATTGGTGAAATTCATCAACGTTTTTAGAAAATTCAACCACAGCAACATCAACGTTTTTCAATTTTTTTAAGATTGTTATTGAAAATTTAATTTCAACACTGGTCTCTTTACAATTTGAACAATGATCCAATAGGCCACCCACACCCACATAAGTGATCTTGTATTATTCAAATTGAGTTGGAATAGCCAATGGAATGAAATTCATAGTCAAGCTCACTGCAACCCTTTTAGCAAATTATTCTCTTACCATAATCATTACCCACCACAAATCTGCAACTTGCAAGCATAAAAATTTTGGCGATGCCATACCCCTACCCAGGTGAGTATAAAATGTTCCAACGATATAATGAATCCAATGTCCGTAATCCTTTTTTCATGACAAGTTAAAATACACTTCACCTTTGTCCTCTCAATCGGACCTCCATTGAAGGGGGAGGCCGACATTACAGCAAATGTTCGACATTTTTTACCTGTAAGACTCAGGCAACCGAAAGCCACTCATCACTATTTTGTCGGCAAACATCTTGCCAGTTTTTGGCATTACGTGCCAATGCAATGATAAGTTAAAGTCTCTACCCCTTAGGCTGCTTCCCTGCAAAACAAGATTTTACCCACACGTCAGTCAAAAGTACGGTGAAGTATTAATGGACAAAGATACCAGCACCCACTTGATCGACAAAGCGGTATTTGTTAGAGGTTTGAATCCAAAACTTTGCGTGTTCTTTGGAAGGGATGATACCATCCCACAATGACACCTGCAGTAGCATTCAAAATGTTGCTAAAAGGTTTCCTGCAAAATATGATTTCACAGGTGCAGCAGCCATACAAGTTTGTAAAATTAACTTTTACTCTCATATATGCTTGCACTAATTCAAATTTCGATCATTTCCTGATTGATGATATCTTTATTTTTCAATCATATGCACATACTTACATTCTCACATTCCTCAGAAATTGATCATAACAGTTCATTTCAAACAAGAGTATTTATCTTGAAACAGATGCATCTGGGTATACACAGCAATTGGCTCAATAAGTGCAGCTGTTTCCATCTTTTACAAATCAATCAAGAGAAACAGACGCATCCAGGTCCTAATTCCTAACACAGCATAAGTAGTTAATTCATAAGAATTTCAATTCCTCCCTTTAATATAACTCCAGAATTTTCAGCAATTAAGAAATCCTGCACAATTTCAGAAGGGACTTGTGTTTGGGGAGGGAAGGGCCATAGAGGACACAGGTTCACATGTTTGGTAAATCATATTAATTGGCAGGTATTTTTTGATAAAATCATGTCACAAAATAAATTGAGAGTAACACATTAAAGACAATATTAAGCATTAAACAAAATAAAAATAAATAAACCCTTATCAACAAGTATAGGAGCACCATCATTTTTATCATAACTACCTCATTGAGAAAAACATATAGACCGAAATGAACAGTGATCACAATTTACAAGTGTAATCATTAAACAACTAGAGCATACCTGATTAAGTGCATTCTTTGGAGTTTCATACTCTGCAGCTAAAAACACCAAGACCTACACATTTGGAATGAACGTCTGTCACCTCCAAAGGTTAATGGCAATTACAACTAGAAATTCCAAAAGAAAACCTACACATATAGACTAAGGACGTGGATCAAGTTTTTTCTTAAACATTCCTAAATCCCTAACCTACTAAAGTACTAACAAGAACAACATCATGGTCTAAGAAACCATAGATCTTGACCGTAGATGAAAGAAAAATAATGATTATGGCATCAAATTTTGCTACCCATGGGTAATGCAGTTGCATACCCTGCAGCAAATCATTGCTTATATGTTATAAATTGACTCTGGAAAATTTATTTGTGCCCAACCCAGTGAACACTTTCTGTGAGAAATAAATACAAATGTGTTGTTATCGTCTTTAATCCTAACCAACATATTACACCAATCTTCATCACCTAGATAAGATAGAAAATCATAAACAACACCAACTTGTCCATATGAAGAGGGGCTTGTCCAAACTGAAATCACAAAAAGACTACTGAGAACAACATGCTTATGCATAGATTCTGTAAAAATCAGACACTAAAATACCTGCTTTGTATTCCATGTAAACAATGACTGCAAATTTGCTGTTATATTCAATGTCAGGCTCACCTGCATTATTTTAGAAAAGAAAACACTAATTAAACCATGTATGTCACTTTCTGTTGTATGCCAACGGAGAAACAAGAACCTCACTCAAAATATGCATTTTGTTAACATCACCATGTGAAATGAAACAAACATTTAACCATAAAACTTTCAAGTTTGCAATCAAGGTAGAGATATCCTTCTACCGATATGAGACTTATTATCTTATCATATAACCAAAATATCATGATATTACTAGGAAAGCATTATTTTAGATTCTTCAAATGCCATATTCAATATTTTGTGAATTTAACCCTAAAACCAATCCAGTTATTAAAATATGCCCTATAAATTAAAAACAAAACAAAGTGTATAGTCAACCTTTATTTTATAAATTCTTCGTTCAGTTCAAATTATAGTATTCAACACTAATCTCATATTTTGAGGGCATTCCCCTATATGTATCCAAAGAGTGGAAATCTGAAGAGCACATATCCGTGTCTCTTCCAGTCATGAATTAGGGACTCCACCACTCACTGCAGTGATGTTCCTTTCTACTCTCGACACTAATGAGATACATGTGCGAAAATAAAAACACGGATAGCAAAGCTCTGAACCCTCGAAATTTCAACACAAAAACACGATAGACAACTGGCAAACATACAAACCCACACGCGTGCGCACGAACAAGCAATAATTAGTCACCAATAATCTATCACTACTTGCGCCAGAAAGCACACACAAAACCCCACAAATTTATTAACAAAGAGACAGCAAAAATGGCTGAGTTACCTCGTCATCACCGTCGGGCTTCTTCAGGAACCAATTAAGGTTCAACACCTAAAAGTAAAAACCCCACAAATAAAATCGAACGGAATAACCAATTAGGGTTAACGAAAAACATATGCAAGAAAGAAATATCAATTTTACTTGAACTTGGGAGGAGGGGGTGGGCGAATTGAAGTTGTCCGAGAAAGAGGCCATGGCACACATGAGCGCAATAATGGTGACGGAGAAGGTGAGCAAAGCATTAGCTCTGTAGCCAAACGAGTGCATTGCGTTCTAGTTCTGAATCGCGAGACGAAGGGTGGATCAATCTGAAGAAGCCAAACGCCGAAAGCAGTGATTCAGTGAAGACTGA
>MAYD01763161.1:0-12311 GCA_001909325.1 Ruellia speciosa
CCTCAAAATGACAGAAAAATACAAGCACGTCATCCTCCACACAAAAACGAAGCCTCCTTTTTCCCCTTCCCTCTCTCTCTCAGTCTCTCATAAGTCTCATAGTCATTCGCACCCAACAAAATTAATACTGCTACTCACTAAAATCAACACAACTAACACCAAAACAATAGCACACAAATATATAATCAATCATTATCCATTAATCCTGAAACCCAATTTTCTGCCAAATAGCATTTCTAACCCTACTCAGATCTCTACCTTTCAGCGTCCGCCCAATCCCTTCCTGCACCACCGACGCCGACGCCATCCGATTCCGAGCCAAAAACTCGTGCGGCGGAATCCGATTCCCCCCCTCCTCCTCCTCCTCCTCCTCCGCCTCTCCCCGATTCTTCCTATACTCCTCCTTCAATATCTTCGACCAGTCAGGCACGTTCACCGGAACCGAAGCCGCCATCGGCATCGCCTTCCTCCTCGAGCACACCTTCCGCACTTCCGGCGACCGCGGCCGGGCGGCGGCAGTGGAGTTCCACACCTCCGATTCCTCCAGCTCGAAGATCATGGAATCGTGAACCTTGGACTGATCCGTGGGGAGGAATCTGTAACTGGGTTTGGGGAAGTAGCTTTTGGATGCCGCCATGTATTCGAAGCCTGGTTTTTTTCTCCTCAGCGCGTAAATATATTTGTTTTGTTTGTTGGGATTCTGGGAAACAAAGGAAACTCGAAAGGGTGTGTATGAGGGGACACTCGAGAGAGAGAGAGAGAGAGTTGGATCTGCTTTTATAAAGGAAAAAATTAAAGGCTTAGGGGAGGGGAATGGATAAGGTCCGCTCTTTTCCAGTTTCTTCCCCTGCTTTCTGACTGGTGGGTATCTAATTTTGGGGGCTCCTTGGAGTTCCAACTCCGGACCAATCCTCGCTGTTCGTGTTGTTCTGTCAACGGTGTCGATTCATGGACAAATGGTCCAAAGAATTCGTCAGCTGTATTGTTTTGCTGTAATCTGGTTTCGGATCTCTCAGCCTTATTATTTTCTCTGCAGTTGCACTTTGGTTGTGTTATTACAATTTTAGCCCCTTGGAGGAAAATGTAAAAAAATTGTTTTGGCACTATTTTCCTACACATTAATCCACGGGAGGTTATGGGAATCTTGGACTCTATTAGTTGATTTTGTTTCAGTTTTATACAACTAGCATTTACCACCTTCTACGCAAGCTAAGGGACGATTGGAATCCACATTTCTTTTATATTATTGGCATTCATCGTCCTTTAAAATTGATATTATTATAACGATATTATTGTTAATACATTAAATTCATATTCATATTTGAATTTAATGTAAAATTAAAGAATAAATATTCCATTAAATGAGATTTATAGTATATTTGAAAAGCAAGGCATCCAATGAAGGAATATTAAAGCATTTATCAAAACTTTATCATTAATGATTGATGGGCTAAACAAACTCATCAACAAATCTTGAAAAGAAAGCCCATTGGACATAGAAACTATGTAATGGGCTATCCGATGAATTAAATAAGTGGCCCAATAATCATGGTAAAATTATAATCATCATGGAGTAAGATAGGAGGTCCATCGTGTTTTGGATAATGCTGAAGATTGGAAGAATTTAGGGACTAATTAAAAACAAAGCCCAGGTCAATACATGCACCTGATGAAGACATCTATCGGCACAAAAAGCGGTTGATGGACAAAATAATATGTCTTTTCAATGAATTGGTGGAACCCACATTTGTACAATTGTACATAGGATATATAGAGCTTTTTTCCTTTATTGTAAAGTGACTCACAATCAATTACAGAAAAATCAAAGATGATTTATGCTTCACCAGTAGTTTAGAAATTAGTACTTTCATTTACTTTTCTTAGATACTAGGTATTTTGTAACTTTTCTTCTTTGCAATCATTAATACAATGAATTCCCTTTGTATTTTATTCACCAAACCCGTAGTAATTTTATTGTTGCTCATCCTGGGTAACAAATTGGCAACCACAGTGGAAAGCGAATACTCACCCACTTTAACACTTTGATCATGAAAGGTTATTCGACACGTGGTCACAACCCAATTGGAATACTCGGCCACATTAAGACTTCGGTCAAGACGGGTTATTCGACATCCGGTCATGACCATGAATTAAAACACATCATCCGCTGATCCATTGTGGGACAAGGCTAAAACGCTGACCTCCCAGTAATAATCCAAACCAACATGGTCCCAGTGAATTAATGACCAGAATGAATGAAATGGTCGGGAATAGGGTACAAGAAGAATTTGCCAGAATTGAGGAAAGGCTTATGCTAATTTTAGACCATACTATGGCACCAACCCTACTTTTCATCCGCCGACAAGAGGAGGAAATGGATATCAAGCTCCTGTAAGTATGTCCCCAATGCATCCCAATTTGTGCTTAGATCCGCTTTCATGGATATCAGGCAGATTACCATAACGAACATGCAAGCTTAGAACTACCGTGAGTAGGCAAATGCTGGAACATCTAGGTCAAGGTAGTCCCCCGTAACGTTTCTAAATAACATACCGCTGGGCGGCTAAAGAGAGGCGTATAATGGGTTCCAACTGCCACTTTACCCTCCCTAGAATCAACCGTTGTTTAGGCAGGGGGAGGGAGAAAACATTAATCAATTTTATCCTCCTACGTAGACAAGGGAAGATGATCCCCCTCCACCTCCACTTGTACATCAACAAGACAACCACGAACCTAGAATTTCACACAATCCCATTTGGGAGGCTCATTGGGTGCCAGAACCTGAAGGCCAGGCTAGGACTTTATGTGTAACGCCCCAGTTTTCCACCATTGTGCCAAGCCGTATTGATTAGCCTAGATTAATAGCCAGCTTATCTGAGATCCTCAGTACAAGGCAGGTAAAACACGCAATTCAAGTCGATTATTAACTGTCATTTAATCATTTTCATACAGAACTGGAAAGCGCATGACAAAGTAATAGTCATGTAATACAATGTCAAAATACAAACACAACTGGCTAGGAACTTATACTATGACAGCAATGTAACAAATCGCTCAACCCCAGTCCCGAATGTTGCTAATCTTGCCTATCAGGATCACCTGAAAATGTAGAACATTTAGAGGTCAGCAAAAACTGAGCAAGGGGTTCCCCGTAGGCGAAAGCCTTTTTAAAAATATGAACAAGATAATAAAAATCTTTTCCCCTTTAAAAAATCTCAACATATAATATTTAAGCGGATAACAAGAGATAACTAAAGCAGTAAATAGATAAATGCAGAATTTAAAGTGCAAGTGATGCATGATCCTAACATACACCTATCTAACCTTATATGTAAATGCAACATATAGTATGTCTAGCGTGCAACCTACTAGAGTATTTTCTAGGACACTCCGAGGACCCTCAGGCTTCCGAACTGGGGGGAAATCACCTGGCCATTTTGGGCATATGTGCCAATCACAGTCACTGCAAGACATCTTGCCAATCAAACCATCATTGCATGCACACAGATGTTAGTAACACACCAGCCCAACAGGGCAAAATCATCAAATGTGCCCAACAAGGGCCTTTTCAAAATCCAAAATTGCACTGTGGCTATACCGGTCCTAAACAACAGTATGAAGACACACCAGGGCCAAACCAGCCAAAACAATATCACAACACTGTGGCCAATCGGGCCAAATACAATATCAATAGTATCGTGGCCAGTTGGGCCAAAACACAATATCAAATCAATTTCAGTTCCAACAGATCGATCAATTGTTTAAATAAACATTCGTCTTTGAACTCGAAACTTTCAAATATATATATATATATATATATATTTTGACAAAACGACTTAGTCAGAATCCGATCAAAATACCAGAAGTGTCTCAACACACTTTACTAGTCAGATGATCACATTATATCGCATTCTAAGTTATAAAATCGAGCATGTGTGTATAAAATAGGCAATGTCAACTCAATATCATATCATGCCACAAACCACTGCCACGCTCTCGGTATCCAATACTGCGGCACCCACCGCGGTCCAAAACTGCGAACAAAGCCGAGCAAGAGCCATGCCAGTTTTCCGCGGTATTTACCCGTGGTATTTAATACCACGGGGAAAATCGCAGACATCAGAACAGGGCCAATTTCAACAAAAATTTTTAAATTTAAACAACCATGTATAAGGATTCCAAAAATATAAAACCACCTATTGTCTGATTCAATAAACTTGTTGAAAATGCACACCAACTTGTTAAAAACCTCGATTCCTAGGTTCGGAGCAGCCAACTTCCAAGGCTCCTACAAAACTCAATACTAAGCCAAATCAAAATCTAAAAGCACTTCCAGAAATTATACACCACGAAGAACAACTCACCTGAATACAACAACTTCAATTTTGCAAAGAAACCCATTGAAAACTAGCCCACAAAATGAATACCCGAAATTGTCACAAGGTACACTGTCGACTTTCAGCTCAATTTTCACCATAAAGGAAACTTCAACAATGAAATCAAACCATGGGAATTGAAGTACTACATGTGCTACAAATTACCTGAAAAAAACTTGTTCAAAATCTCCTTCCTTCCTAAAGAAATCACAGCCCAAAGTTGGACACTTTATCTCCTTGTTTCTTCAAGCCTTTTGCTTGCTTCTTCAAACACTGAAGGTTTCTAACTACTGAAGTAATGTTGAAATGTTTGAAAATGATGGAATCAAATAAAATAATGTCAAAAAATATTTGTGGGCCACCGCAGTATTCCACCCGTGGTATCCGCAAATTGCGGCCAAAAATCACGACCCACTGGGTTTTGAGGCCCAATGAAGGTGTTTAGTCCAGACAATAAATGGTGAAGAAATTACCTTCAAATTCTAATTCGGTTCGATTATCTCAAGCTTATCAACTCACATCCTCGATTTTCATTTACGCGACGAACACTCCTAAATTGCAAGAGATGAATAAGTCAGGGCCAGGCTCTAAATTCATGGGGTATTACATCCTCTCCCCCTTAAGAACATTTCATCCTCAAAATGAAAACACATCAAGTCGTAACTTACCTCAGGTTGAAGGTTGAAAGTCTAAGTCAGGATATTTCGTACGCATCAACTCCTATGTCTCCTAGGCAGCGTCCTCATATCCGTGTTGAGACCACAAAACTTTCACCATCAGTACACTACGGTGTCTCAACTCTCGTACCTGGGTACCTAATATACGGATCGGCACCTCCTCGTAAAGTCAGGCTGAAAATCTATCACATCTAGGGTAACTATCTTCGAAGGATCTGAAATGAAATATCATAGCTGAGAAACATGAAACACATTGTGAACTCCTCCTAACTCAATTGGGAGGGCTTATCGGTAGGCAACCTTCCCCACACGCTCAGTAATCTCGTAAGGTCTAATAAATCGTGGACTCAACTCTCCCGAATGTCAAATCATTTCACCCCTTTCGTAGGTGAAACTCGCAGAACGACTCGATCTCTGTTTGAAACTCCCACTGACGCCGTTGCAAATCCGCGTAGCTCTTTTGCCAACTCTGAGCTTCTTTCATTTGATCCCGAATGAGCCGAACCTGTCTAGCCGTGTTGTCTATCAACTCTAGTCCCACAACTATCTGCTCGGATATGTCACTCTAGCATAGCAGTGTCCTGTATCGTCACCTGTATAATGCCTCGAACAGCGCCATCTGAATGCTCGAGTGGTAATTGTTATTGTAAGAAAACTTTACGGGCGGTAAGTGATTCTCCCACGATCCCTGAAATTCTAGGGCGCAAGCTCGCAACATGTCCTCGAAGGTCTAAATAGGACGCTCGGTCTGCCTGTCATACATCGGATGCCATGCTGTGTTGAGGCTTATGTGAGTACTAACGCTTCCAGTACCTCTGTCCAAAAGTGAGATAGAAATCGAGAATCTCTGTCGGATACGATATCGCGAGAAATCTCAAATCGAGTTACTACGTGTTGAATGTAAGCCCGGGTCAACTTTTCCATAAACCACGTCAATCTAATCAGAATGAAGATGTCGCTCTTCGTTAATCGGTCAACTACTACCCAAATAGTGTCACAACTATGTCGAGTACGGGATAGTTCAATCACAAAGTTCACAGCTATCGACTCCCACTTCCACGCAGGTATCTCCAACAGCTGAAGTAAACCCATGGGTCTCATATACTTGATCTTCACCCACGGGCATGTCGCACATTACTCTACAAACTTGTTATCTCTCTCTACATCCTAGGCCACCAGAGCATTTGCCTTATGTCCTTATACATCTTGGTTGCCCCGAAATGAATAGAATAGGCCATTGCACGTGCCTCAGTCATAAGGCGAGTCCTTAACTTGGGCAGACTCTTCAGAACACAGTATCGGTCGCCCATTCAAACAACTCCAGCATCGTCTATCCGGAAGGCTTGTGTCTGACCCGTCTCAATTCTCTTTCATATCTCCTGAATACGAAGGTCCTGTCTCTGACATGTGGCAATCTCATCATGTAGGGAAGGTATAGCTATCATCGCCTTCAGCCTCTGTCGTGTCCCCTCATGTGGTAAGATCTCTATCTCTAGCCGCTGTAACTCTGAATACATCTGCGGAGATAATATCACGGTCCCTAATCGAGGTCTCTTCCGACTCAGGGCGTCGGCTACCAGGTTCACCTTCCCCACCTAGTACTGAATCTCTAAATCATAGTCAACGATCAACTTTAACCATCTCCTCTATCTCTTATTCAACTCCTATTGGGTGAAAATGTACTTTAAGTTCTTATGGTTAGTATAGACTCGGCACATCGACCCGTACAAGTAATGCCTCCAAATCTTCAGGGCATGCATCACCGTTGCCATCTCCAAATCGTGCACAGGATAATTCTGCTCGTGAGGCTTCAACTTTCGGGATGCGTAAGATATCATGTGCCCCTTCTACATCAATACACAACCCCAACCGATGTTGTGACACATGAGTATGGACATCAAACTCCCCCGAGTCATCTGGGAGTACTAGAACCGGTGTTTCGGTCAGTTTCTTCTTCAGCTCCTGGAATGCTGCCTCACACTCCTCTGTCCACCTAAACTTCACATCTTTCCTAAGCAGCTACATCATCGGCCTAGCAATACTAGAGAAACGGTGGATAAAACGGCAGTAATAACTAACTAGGCCCAAAAAACTATGCACTTTGGATACGTTCTTCGGAGACTCCCAACTCACCACAGCCTCCACTTTCATTGGATTGATAGCCACACCCTTAGCAGAAATAATGTGTCCTAAGAAAGAAACTCGATCAAGCCAGAAATCGCACTTTGAGAGTTTCGCATAAAACTGATGCTCTTGTAAAGTAGTTAATACAATACGCAGATGATCCTCGTGGGCCTGAGGAGTAGCAGAATAAACCAAAATATCATCAATAAAAACCACAACACACTGATCAAGAAGAGGACGAAGAACTCGGTGCATCAGATCCATAAAGACTACAGGAGCATTCGTAAGACCAAACGACATCACCGTGAACTGAAAATGACCATAACGAGTACGAAAAGTGGTAATAGGGTGATCAGTCTCAGCAATATGAATCTGGTGATACCCGGAATGTAAATCAATCTTAGGGAATACGTTCATGCCACGTAGCTGGTCGAAAAGATCCTTAATAAAAGGTAACAAATAACGGTTCTTCACTATGAGCTAATTCAATCCTCTATAATCGATACAAAGACGCAGGCTACCATCCTTCTTACGTACGAAAAAAATTGGCGTACCCCACGGTAAAGTACTCGACTAAATATACCCGTTCGCCAGTAAGTCCTGTAACTACTTATACAGCTCTCCCAGCTCCGCTGGAGCCATACGATAAGGGGCCTTTGATACCGGTCGAGCATCCAGCACTAAGTCGATAGTAAAGTCAATCTCCAGAGATGGATGGAGTCCAGGAATCTCCTTAGAAAAAATTAGGCAACTTGGAAACAAAGAGAATAGAACTAACCCCAACATCTCCCTTCGATACGTCTATCACATCACAAATATATACAAGTTATCCCTTCCTAACTAGAGGTGCAAATGAAACGGCAGACATAATACGTATAGATGGCAGAATCAAAACGGGGTGGTGAGAAATATAAATGCCTCGATCCCGAAAAGATATCCGAAGAATACCACAATCAATTCGAGCGTGATAAGTGAACAACCAATCCATCCCTAAAATCACATCGAACTCTTAAAGAGATAACACATTCAGATCCGTATAATCCTCAATCACCACCTCCACACCCCACAAATAATAATGACAATCAATCATATCTCCCGACGGCATAGATGCCAATAAATAATGGGGTAATAATGGCCTCAACCAATGTGTAGTACAAAAATGCTCAGAAATAAATGAACTAGAAGCACCCAAATCAAATAAAACAAAAGCAGGATGTGTCTAATACATCCGAATGCTGCTCTGCCTCCTCCATACTGATCACGTTCAATCGTGCTCCTCTACCACTAGTCTGACCCTGGTCCCTAGTAGTCATCCCTCGGCCTCGAGTCCGGTGCTGCTCTAGATCCTGTGCAAAGCTCGGGCAATCCTGATGTCGATGCCCCATCTTCGAACAACAATAGAACTGCAGTGCATCCATGCCTATTGGCGGTACCCTGGCTGGCGAGCCTTGCCCCTATACAGTACGTTGGGTCGGACACTCAATTCTCCTGTGCCCCAACTGCTGACACTCAAAACAGCGTACCCTCGAGTCCCTCTCCCGGCTAGTATCTCTTCACGACTGACCTCACCCGTGCCCTCCATCGCTGTGTCTCACAATCTGTCCCTGAGCTCTGTCCTCTCTCATCTCCCTGCAGTACCACAGGAAGATCGCTCCTCCCTGCCCTTTGTCGAGCCTCAAAGAACCACCAAGAATCACTACTGGCCTGCTTTGCAAAAAGTGCATGCTCGTATGCTGCCCTCAATGTAATGCCCTCCAGCATTTATGCAAAATCGACTCTCACCAATGCATGCAACCCATCAATAAATTTTCAGACCTTCACTACATTCGTAGGTATGAGGACCATTCCATGCCGCATCAACTCAATGTAGTGATGATAGTAAGTAGTAACTGTCATATCTGTAACACCACGAATTCACCGAACTGGAAATGTTACCGCCACACCCAACTTACCAACGGAATCTACCCTAAACCCTGAGTAAGCTGAGTGATCAGGTCAAATCATTAGTCCTATCAGAGTACACTGGATTTCAGAAGCTAAGTTCCCTCTGATCCAGCTCAGCATTCAATAAAATAAATCACATAAAGGAAAATAAATGAAGTGCGGAATCAATTACAACCTAGTTGTGAAATAAATTAAGTGCGGAATCATCCAGAATAGCCAAGTTTGACTCACCTGCAAAACAGGGTGGCTGATGTTGCACTGCGCAATCTACATAATCGATATTCGTCGCTGCTTGTCCCTGCGCCTGCCACATTTCCCTCATAAACTCCCAAGGATCTCCTCCCCTAGGTACATCTGCTCTCGGGCCCTCTGGAGGTACATGTACTCTCTGTCCCACTTGCCTACCTCACCTCGAGAGTGGTACATCCTCTTCCTATAACTCGAGCTCCTAAATGGCCCTATCATACTAGTCCACCTCGGGTAACTCCGGTGGTGAAGTGGGATATCTCCGTGGGCATCCTCTCCCATGCACTATGCGCTCATCTCCAAGAGGCATCCTAAGGTAATGTTAGATGAGAGTCAGTCTCTGTCTCATCTCTCGTCAGAGTTAGTATTGTAATACAGATAAGACAATACACAAATATAAACATGTGTGCACCCTGACCCCCACACACCTCACTTCCTATGTCAACACAAATTTTAATTCAATTGAGCCCTAGGCTTTGATACCATCTGTAACACCTTGATTTTCCACTAGTGCGCCATGCCGTATTAATTAGCTTAGACAGTGGTGTAACACCCCAGATTTTTCTGAGCTTAATTTGAAAAAAAAAATTCTCGCGGTATTTGAGATATCGCAGCCAACTCTGCAAACCGCGGTGTACCGCGGGAAATTCATTTCCTGTGGCATCACAGAATACCGCGGCCCCATCACAAACCACGGCCTACACCTCGGACAATTGCATTCTCCGCAGTCTCCATAGATATCGTGGCACATCCACATTACGGGAAATGCATCTCACACTTAGATTGTTCCGCGATTAGAATTTGCAAGACATGGTTGCCAACATCATCGCCGACTAGTACGGCGATCACCTACCGCCTCTCGGCTGACCTATTTACCAGAAGCCCTACCCCTATTGGGTGGAACAGAGGTTCCCACTACCATGGGGAAAGTCCTCTGACTTTACTACATTCTCAGGGGATGACAAAGGGTGTTTAACGGTTGAACACATAGGCCGATTCACGGCCCAATGATGGGAAATGGCCACGAACCCCTATTTCAAGCTGCAACTATTTGGCCTTTCTCTCACTAGACTGGCTTTCACTTGGTATGCTTCACTGCCGCCAGACTCTGTGGAAAGCTGGGATCAGTTGGAGCGGATCTTCCACGACCGCTTCCACAGTCCGTCCCCAGAGGTTTGTCTAATAAACCTCATGGATGTCAAATAGGGGGCCTCTGAATGAGCAGCCAATTATCTGGATTGGCTAAAACAACTGAAGGGCAAGTATTTGGTTTCTCTTCTCGAACATGAACTTGCTAAAATAGTTGTTAAAACATGAATTCACGGCTCAATCATAGATTGACTACCCTGAACATCAAAGACCTGTCCCAGCTCATAGGGCAGGCCGCTCGGCTGGAACGGCTCTATGAAGAAGAGAGCAAGGCTGAAAGATGACCCAGACAGTACAGACATGTAACGCCCCGATTCCCATAAATCGGACACGTCACCGCCACACCTAACTTATAATGGAATCTAACCCTAAAACCCCATCATAAGCTTGGTGCTCAGGCTTAATTATCTCAACCTATCAGAGTACGCTGGATTTCAGGAAGCCAAGTCCCCACTAATCACAGCTTAGCATACTTGGAATATATGACACGCTGACATAGAAGGATTAAAATGTTGATTACAACTACTAGAGTACGAACACGTCTCACACCGAGACACAGCCAATTAGTACAAGCCATTTAATTGAAAACAATAAATAGAAGGTTCGAGAGGATAAAAGTAAACACATAATCCTGAAAGCTCAAAAGTTCTCTCGACCACACAACCCTCGGGTATTGGCCCGATCCCTTACTGCATCGGAGGGATATCCTTGTAATCATTGTTTCCACATGAGATGCAACACTAGTCGTGAGACTAAGTATGGGATACATACAAGTCAAGTAATACAAATAACGCGATATGAGACGCTGGGGTAATATTTTCATAAATATTAACCCAGGGTCAATTTAAAATATGCAACAGGCATACGTTGGAAATATGCAATGCGATGCACAGTTCAGAAGGATGAGCAGTTTAAATCATGACTTCAAATCAATGCAACATGCAACACCGAGCTCTCACTTCGTTGAAATACTCGGTGCTATACATACGTACTTGGAACTGCTAACCAAGTCTATATATGTATAGTTAAATGTCCGCCTCACACTCGACTACTGCGGCACAACTCAGGACACCATCGACGCGTACAATGCGGACAGTCCCCACTTTGCGTGCTCCACGAGTACGGGAATACCGACATTCATAGAGTGGATAAAAATAATCAATCTCAACAAACCAAAGTCAAGTGTAGATGGAGTCACTCAATCGATAAAACATGACCAAAGCTGTAACGTCCCAATTTCCATAAACTGGAAACGTCACCGCCACACCTAACTTATCATGGAATCTAACCCTAAACCCCACAATAAGCTCGGTTAAAGTCTAATCATCATCTCGTCCTATCAGGAAAATACTGGACTTTCCGGAAACAAGGTCCCGTACGATCATAGCTCATGACTGAATAAATCTGGAAACACATAATACGATAAAATAGGATAAAATTATTACAGGCGGAAGTGTCAAAGTACTTGTCCCACACCGGGACTCAGCTATTCAATACAAGCAGATAAATATTTACATTAGTTCAAAATCAAAATGAAAGTCTTCGCGGCGTATCAACACTTGCAACCAAAAAGTTAGGACGAGGCATAACAAAAGGGTTCACTCGTCCTCACAAACCGTCAGGTAGTAACCTGATCCCCTATCATCACTGAGTCGGAGGTGCGTCCTCACGACCATCACATTGACCTGAGATGCATCATGTAGCATCATTAGTCGCGAGACTAAGTATGGAAAGACATACAATGCAAGTAAGCAATCCATACAATCATGAGACATCGTGGGCAATATATCCATAA
>MAYD01763164.1:0-11463 GCA_001909325.1 Ruellia speciosa
TTGTGGCCTATTTATAATTTTTATTTTATAAAAATCATACTCTCATTTTAAATATTTTATATGTGACTTTTATAGTTTTTATTTTATAAAAACTATGATTTGCTATTTTTTAAATGGCTTGAATTATTATTTAAATACATGGCTCTATGTGATTGTGCATGATTTAAATTGCCTTATGGAATTTACTGCGTGAATTTGTGCGTAGCATATATTAATGTATAATGTCTTTCAATTAATTAAATTTTGTAAACAGGTTGTATTTAAATAGTCGTACCCAAGATCTGGGTTTGTATGATTTGTATTATTGTTTCATTGTGTATAATTCATTTAATTTTATATCTTACCCGAGTTATCGATTAATTATCTGATCACGTGACTGAATAGCCGATTGTGTGATAACTTAGATGCTCAATAGGAAATTTAGAGCCTCGATCAGAGTGGGTTTAGATCTTCCCCGAGTTACATTCTCTGATTTGGATCAACACATAATAGAAAGTTCAGCCTTTATCACTCGGTTCGAAAGAAGGGGCCGAGTGAGGCGGTAATACTCCTGGAATGAAAATCGAAGTGTTACACTGACGATCCAACTGCGTACATCCCAGGCTACATGGAGTGGTTTTGGTGCTATTCGCATCCACGACTCCTACAGTATGATGGGCTAGCTGTCGACCCTATGTGTACACGGTCGAACAACGAATAAGTAAGTGTGCTAATATTTGTCGTTTACTTTACACTTTATTGCGAAATGGGATGATGTTGGCACATAGATTGCAATTGCTACTATTTTTTCCAGTGGCACGGGCGATATACGGGATGGGGCCAGAATGTATTACGCACCTTGGAGGTCCAGGACCCTGATCTGGCGAGGCGGTTTGGGCCCGAGTTTGAGGAGCTTGAGCATGACGGCATGATGCTAGATGATTTGTATTTCCCCACTTCACATTCTGTATGGCAGGGACCGTGAATATATTTTTGGATTTTTTTTTATTTTATTATGATGCATTCGAGTTTTTCCATTTCAAGCATGCCAACTCAGTAATAACAAACCGACTGGGGAAAATAAGGAATTAATGTCACACTCGGTGTTACAATTCAGGGAAATTCGAAGATAAATCGAATTAAAAGTACCTGAAAATGTGTAAAAAATTTCGCGAATTAATTATAAGAAATAATTAATTTTTAAGTGCGAGAAATGAAAACTACACGAATATTTAATTTATTTTTGAAAAATAAATTTATTAAATAAAATAAATCGCAAATCGTATCCGAGGAAAATAATTTTTTTTTGAATATGGAAGAGTTCAATTAAATTAGGGTATTACTATTTACCGCCCCCAAAATCAATTCCATCGCCCCCCATGACGTCATTTTTTTAAAACTCACTTCAAAAAAATTATCTCTGGGAACCGATCGAACAAAGTTGAAATATGACTTAAAAAACTCGTAAAATAAGACGGTTGACGAATTAAAGGCATTAGAAGGCTCGGAAGAGGTAAATATTACACAAAAATTGAAGAAAAATTGAGTTAAAATTGGATTAAAAATAACCCAGCTGCGCACGGGACGACGGAGGTATGCGCCCGCACCAATGGTGCGCCAGCGTCCACAGACCAATGGTGCGGGCAAAGGAGACGTGCGCCCGCACCATTGGTCAACACGCACAACATGTGCGTGTTGACCAATGGTGCGGGCGCACGTCTCCTTCGCCCGCACCATTGGTCCAGGCGCATACCTCCGTCGTCCCGTGCACAGCTGAGTTATTTTTAGTCCAATTTTAACTCAATTTTTCTTCAATTTTTGTGTAATATTTACCTCTTCCGAGCCTTCTAATGCTTTTAATTCGTCAACCGTAATATTTTACGAGTTTTTTAAATCATTTTTCAACTTTGCTCGATCGGTTCTCAGAGGAAATTTTTAGAGAGAGAATTTTTTTGAAGTGAGTTTTAAAAAAATGACGTCATGGGGGCGGTGGAAATTGATTTGGGGGACGGTAAATAGTAATTCACTTAAATTATTAGACATTAAGAAATGGGCTTGGATGAAGGAAGGCCCATTAAACAAGGCCCATGAGGCCTTGGGGTAGGAAATGAAAGAAAGGGAAGTTTTGGGGCATTTTCTGAAGGAGGGAAAAAGAGGGTGTACTGGATCGAATTGTGGGCAACAGATTGGCCGGGGATCATTTTGCAAGGTCAAAAAAAAAATAAGGAACAAGAGGGAAGGGACATTTTTGGTGCGCCGTCTTCTTGCCCTTTTCATTTTTAGAGCACGAAAATACTCTCCTCCCCCATTTCCTCCATGGCTGTTCTGCGAAGTGAAAATAAGGAAGAGAGCAAACTCTTTTTTTTCTTTTTTCGAGTTTTCGTTGTGTGTTTTTGTGGAGGGGAGAGTTATTTTCGAGCTATTGGACGTTTCCATGGAATAAGAAAACCCTTCTACGGAACCATAACCCCACTGCTCCACGGTCGATTTTCGTGAAGGCCCAGGAGCATGAAAATCCTCTCCAGGCAACACGAAAATATGAAGAAAGGCATTTTCGTGGTTCTTGTGTGATTTTTCGTGTTTGAGGCCGTGCACGAAATGGCTAAATGGTTGTTCCCAGTTCCAGTTTGCACGAGGGATGGAGGGGAAGTCTATAAATAGGAATGGGTAGGAGACAAACTCATTGTTTCCCCCATTCAAAGGCTGTAACCGAGATTATGCTCTCCCTTTTTCTGATGGAGGAAGGTAAATTCTTGCAACCCTACTTTGATTTTGGATGTTGGGTTGGTTGCATATTTGGTTTGGAATCCGAATCGTTACTCCCTGTGATGATTGTAGGAATCCAAGGGAGGGATGTGGGAATATGTTTCTTGCCCGGTGATGCTCAAACTGAGGGCAGGCCGGCTGTGGTATTAGAATTGATTGTGTTGTCAATTTGCTTCCCTCGAGTTGCTTAACTTAGGTTTGGAGGCATTTGTCAATCGTAATGTTTTTGGGTGTTGCATGCCGTAGCTGTCTCTGGCTGTGGTCCCCGTTGTCTGTCTGGTTACTGGTTTCAGATTTCAGTGTGGTTGAGTTGCATGTTGCTTCCAAGAATCCTAATGATTAAATTTTAAGAATTGAGGGATGGGTGTCGGTCTCTGGTTCTAGTTTTCTATTCGGTTCCAGGATTGGATGTGATTTTGAATATGCCCGATGAGGAAAAGAAACCAAGGGCTTAGGGGTTGAAACCTTAACTTTGTGCTACCCCAACATTGTTGGTTAGGAGGCACAGATAAGAGTCTTGGCATTTTTGTTGAGATAGTTGTATCTGTGTCCTGCATTAGTTCCGTCTGGTTTCAGTTTGGCAGAGGCAGTTTGTGGTGTTGTTGCTTGCTGTGTGCTGTCTTTGTTCTGGTCTCTTTTCGTTTATAGTTGGGGGTGAATGTGTTTTGCTTATTTTGTTTCCTTAGCTTATGGTAAGAGTGAAGACGATTTAGGCATTGTTGTGGCTGCATGCAGTAACGTCTCTGTTTCAGTTCTAGTGTTGAATCTTAATCCTAATTTTTGAGTTTCCCTCTCGGCCATTGGCTTGAATTGGGTAGGAGACTCTCAAATTTGAATATTGGGATTGCCGATGACGAGAAGGGACCCAAGCTTCAAGTCATTTTTGGTTAAACTTTGATGTCGATTTGGTTTTAAGGTCATGGCAGTGTCCTTGCGTATCTTCATGTGTGTTCGTCAAGTTCATGTGTTTGGTATTTGATCTGTTAATGATTTAAAAGAAATGTTATGGGCTGTTATTTTTGTGTTGAACCGATTGACATTATGGACTTGGATATTATTCAAACAAAGAAGGCCATGGCCTTCCCATCTAAGGAAAATGGGTTTCGTATTTAATAAATGGTATTGGACTGGGCTGTGTTTATGTGGGCCGAGACAATTAAATTGATTCAGAATTCAGAAATGGGGCGGCAGTGATGGGCTTTTGGACTTGACATTTGAAATTTGATTTGGACCTAATTAACAAAACTAATTGGGTTTGAGACATTAATTAATTATGAAAAGTTAATTATATGTTTCCTGATGATGATGAGGTTTGGACAAGAGGAATTTGATACTACACTTAATAACTCTGAGTAGTCCAATAAAATAGAAATTATTGGACTTTGAAATAATTTAATTGTTTGAAGAACAATTAAAAAGGAGATTAATCAAAAAATAAATAAAAGACTATTTTAGAATGGATAATTAATTGAGTCCTATTCTGGGTGTAGGAATAGGAGCTCAACCAGATCAGTGATTGCTGTTGTTTCAATGTTTGATTTCAGTCTTCTAGTAAAGTATCAAAACACAGATAACGGTAATGACTTACACCTGGACAATCATAAGACCCGCAATGTGACTTAGGGACCTAGAATAAATTATTCTAGCCTAGGAAATGTTTGTCATTTACGCATTTTAAATTATGCAATTTACATATTTTAATTAAATGCATGAATGGAATAGTTTATTTATTTGCAATTACTTGATTAATTGCTCATATATGCCTTGAGTGCTTTTATGTGATTCGCATGTCACATGCATTCAATAAATCATATCTGAAATTGGTTTGGTATGGAAAACACTAAGCCTGTCAATGTCGAGCAAGTGATTTTCATTCCTTGTCTCGAGTTGAATTACGTTAATTCAAAAAGTGTAATTAATCGACGACTGATTAATGGTAATTAATGCATCGCATTAAAATGGTTAATCACGTAAAGTGAAAGATAGAGTGGCGACCCTCAATGTTTGCCTGTGGGTTGATCGCCATAGGTTTTAAAGTCCATGAACATGAAGCTTGCTTTCTATATTTGTATGTTCTACTCCTTGGGGTCGCTCCCTTATAGGAAGTTTATCGGTTATTTGAGATCAGTTTTGGGTATGGATAGGACGGTAAGCGTTCACGGGGTGCACTATACGTGCGGCCACAATGGAACTATACATGTCTCAGGCACTCGGTGTAACACCCCGATTTCCACCATCGAAACTGTTACCGTCACATCCAACTTACCAAGGGAATATATCCTAAACCTCTAGTAAGCCGGGATGCTCAGGCTAAATTATCTCTCATAATCAGAGAACGCTGGATTTCAGGAAACGACGTCCCCTTTGATCACAGCTCCCTAGCAAACTATGAATAAAATAAAGTCACATAATTAAATATAAATCAAGTGCAGAATTAGTTACAGTCCAGTATCTGAAATCAAAAGGTGTCCCACATCAAGACTCGGCCATTTAATACAGGCCGACAAAAATGAATTACATTCGAGGTTTGAGAATTTAAATTACAGAAATTAAATCCTGCAACCAGAAATCTGTTAGCACAATAATGATAATCATGTTCTCTCTACGTCTCAAAACCTCGCAAGTAATAACTTGCCCCCTATTCAGTTAGCTGGAGATAGATCCTCGCAGCTTTGGCTTCCACCTGATATGCAAACATGAGCATCATTAGTCATGAGACTAAGTAAGGAAATCACACATTCCAATTTATGCAATACATGCATATGATGAAGATCGAGTCAGTAATGTCTCCATATACATGTACTAACTGATCAATTTAAAAACTATGCTTTGTCGTGATTGTAGAAAATCATGCTATGCAAATGCACAGAACTCGACTCAACTCAAAGGGATAATTACTCTCTTGCATTAAAACAAATGCGACTCGACTCAACTAGAATCAGATCAAAAAGTGTGGTTTCGGAAATCGAGAAAGCCCCACAAGCTGACCCAAGTTTCACCTCTAAACTTAATCTCAGCAACCCAGCTTAGCACATATGGAATCACCCAGTCACGTACAACACTGAAGCTGCCTCAATCAAGGTGAGAAGGAACTATGATTGCAGTATCCGATGTATTAATAATAATACACGAATACGCTAGTTCACGACTCGAAGTGGATACGTCTTTAGAAAAGGTGCAGTACAACACGTGAAACGTATCCCCGACACGGCTGACAACCTTTCCTTCATCCGAACTTAAATTATTGGTAAACCTCGTCATGGGGAGCTACCCCACAAGAGTAGAACATGATAAACTCGGGACTTAAATGCCCATGTGGTAAACAAATGCTTAAGGAGATCAACCTAAAAGCGAAAATCGAATGGGACTCCACTCTTTGTTTCTCTTTACGTGATTACCTGTTTTAATGCAATGCATTAAATGTTTATCTCTATTCGTCGCTAATCTCATCTTGGTATTTACCTTAGCCCAATGAAAGACGAAGATATGATTATCTTAGCCCTTGATTGGATGGCTTAGTATCTTCGTGTGATACCATATTCCGTAAGTAGTGTTCATTATACAAATGATCACATAGACACATAAATGTGGCAAGTATTCCCAACACATTCAAATACTCAATCATCGGATCCTCTAAATCAGATAAGATTTAATACTCAATCGTCTCAGAGACATTTCCATGATTTATCATTTAAATTCTGAGATTTTAAGCGAAAGGAATTTAAATAATTTACGAGAGCTAAAAATATGTATTTGAAGACATGCAATATTTAAATTTACCTAACCGAATAAGACTCGATCATTTAATAGTTAATTGGGTCTTATGATTGCCCGAGTGTAAGTTCCTTTACCTTTATCAACAGTCTTGCAAATCTCGAAATTCGGCAAACAACACAAAATTCCTAGCCACAACAACTAATCACGAGCCGGCGAGCCTACACAATAAAAGTCTAATTAATTATCCGGATCAAATAGTCATTAAGACTTAGACGATTAAAGTTGTCTATGAATAATTAAGTTAGATAGGGCCCACTGTTACTTATTAAGTCCCAAAGTCAGAGATAAGAAATTAATGTCCTAAGGTCCAATGTGTCGAAATGTCTAAGGTCCTCTGTCGTGATTTCTAGCCTTAGTGTGTCGTGGTTTTTAAGTCCAATAGGTTAAGTCTTAATAGGGGATCTGTCAAGGTTTTGGGTGTGTCGTGGTTTTAGGATCCACGACAAGGCGTTCCACGACAAAAACAGAAAGGAGAATTTCAAGTCAGGACTCAGTTCTAATACGTGCATGTCGTAGTTTTTAAGCTAAAGGTGTCGTAGTGTCATTGTTCAAAACTACGACATAGGTTTCAATTTTCCACGACAAAGCTCTCTTTGATCCTTAAGGCAATAGCACTTCCTTCATTAATTTTCCCTGCATGGTATACAGTGTTGATGTAGGGTATTTTGTCCCTATTCATGCATTTGAATTCCTTGCCATTCTTACACAACTCATCTCAAACTCAAACATTTTCTACTCAAACTCAGATTTGATTCACCTCATAATACTCACTCTAGTGAAAATGTGTTTTTCTACCTCAAGGAACTATTGGTTACTTATTTTCATAAGTTCTTATACTCATAACTCTTGGAGAATTTGAAAATCCACATGGTGAGTTTCTAAATCCATAATGAATAAAAATGGAGATTAACACCAATATAAATGTTTACCTCAACCAAGAGATGATAGGTACAACTTGTGTCCAAGATCCAACTCGATTCCTCTTGAAGAAATCAAGTCTTCTCAATAATGCTAGTAAGGGTGTTCTTACAATTTGGGAGAGAAAATGCTCTAATTGAGTGGGCAAATGAAAGTGTGCACAAACTCTAACTGGAGTATATGGGTGTAATACCCCGTATTACCAGACCGGATTAGGATTAATTAATTAATTTTGACCGAATTAATCAATCGCATTAATATGGATTAATTTGAATTTTTGGAATTTAATCATTAATTAATGAGATAATTAATTTAAATTTAGAGGCGATGCTTAGCAATCACGATTTTATAATTCAATTAAGTTCAGTGGGGTGACATTTAGTAATTGGTATAAGTTGCAATTTGAATAATTTGAACACGATTCTGTAAGTAGTAATGCGACATAGGTGGGACCCAGCCAAAGTTAGAAAATATGCAGCCAGAAAACAGCTAAGGCATAGTCGCGGAATTTAGACATATTATACGCGGAATTTGGTCATCACATACGCGGAAAAAGACAAAAAGACGCGGAAATTCTGAAAGACGCGGAAGTCAGGAAACATCCTTATGGCGCGGAAATGTAATACACGCGGAATTGCATGAAGAACGCCAGAAACCTTCAGCCTTCGAATTTTCTTCACCTCCAAGACGCGAAATCAACCAGCCATGCAATTCTTGCATTATTATTTCACTTGTTTTTCCATTTTCTTCTCACCCAGATTAAAACATCCACTATAAATACCCACCCCATTCCATTTCTAGGGTTTGCACCTTCTCCTTTTATCTTCTTCAGCACACCAACCTACGCTGCAAAAATATCCTTCTTCCTGCCATTTTCTTCAATCTGTGGTTCCAGCCTATTGTTCTTCCTTGTGAGGTATAAATCTCTTGAAACCCTTGCCATTTTATTTGTCTTAACTTTAGCAGTATAAATCTCTTGAAACCCTTGCCATTTTATTTGTCTTAACATTAACAACATTATTATCACCATTTCCATTTCTGCAACTTCTCTTGAGAACCCACTTGTAAAGACCTGATGTTTACCTATAAATCGGCACATTAAAGATTAATGGGACTTATGGGTGCCCGAGTGTAAGAATCTTTACCTGTATCTACAATCTTCTGAAACTCTACTGGTCTCAAACTCTATCTTGATTACTTGATCAACTGAAGCTCTAGCTCCAACCTTGTGTCCAAGTTCTCCCCAGGAACTCCAATCACTGGACATAAAATCAAACAAACAATAATCCCTCTATTTATAATCTTAAGAGATTATAGACATTGAACCGAATGTCTAGGGATAATTAAGTCCATCATCCTAGGGTCATACTGTCGTAATTCCTTTGCACCTTGTAAAGAAATTCTAAGTCACGATTAGGTCCATAGGAATATGAAATGATGGAAGTATCGATTAAGTCCTCTCAATCGCCCGTTAGAATATTCATATTGGAATATCCATACTAGTGCTCACACGATGGCCCAATTTAATTTATTAAAACAATTTAATAAAAAGGCGTCGGTGTGAAAATAAATTATGGATATCAGCTCAACTGGATACCAAGCTTGACTTGGTAAAGGGTTTGAGGTGTAGGTCTCAGGATCGAGCCCTCTTGCCAACAACCCACCACCACCAAAATAAAGAGGTGTGTGGATAGGGGTTGGGGTGCATTGAACTGCAGTAACCTAACACAGTTTCAGGGCCGGACCCAGGAAAGGGGTTGACGAGGCCGGGTGTTACATAATCTAATAAATTAATCCGGTTAAAATTAAATAATTTAATTAATTCTGGTTTAGTAATACGGGGTATTACAACCTCCCCCACTTGGATTAATTCCATCCTCGGAATTGCAAGTCGGCTCTAAAGAGTTCTAAGGATTCGAAGTTCTAAACTCTATCACGGCATCTAGGGCAAATCAAACAATTGGTTCCTATCCCAAGGAACACTCATATAACACATAACCACAGAATCACATAATCACGTTCCCGTTATCTACGGGTTACTGATTTCACACAATCAGTTAAAATTTTCAAAAGCATCTTCAAGCTTAAAATATTTTTCTTCATCGAGAGAATCACATTGCAAAAGGTTAAATCACCTTCAAATAAATTCGGGAGCTTAAAGTCACAGTTACTTCGGACTTTAATTACTTCTCCCTATAATCACATAATAACAATCAATAAGTTTACGTATGCTTTTTAGGTGGAGCTGCAGACACCCATAACATACATAAACCTTTCCCACGCACTTGGGAATAATCAATGCAATTTCAAAGCATGAGTTTTCAAAATAATGGGCATCGCCCTAAATGGTTCGCCTACATGGCTCACTCATTCTTTTTCAAAATGTGCGTATGATATGATGCATGAATGCATGAGTGCGCGAGCAATTCCACTGCTCAATAAAAGGCACAAATCTGAGAACAAGAATCCCATAACAACACAATAATCAACGTGGTCTAATACGCATAGAGTTCTAAGGCATCTAGGTGCTAGAATATCTAATCCTCGAACAGGTGAGGGTACTGAGCACGAATGGCAGATTCTAACTCCCAAGTGGATTCCTCGCTACCGTGGCGAGACCACTGCACTCTCACTAACCTCACTTCCTTATTCCTAGTGGTTCGAACCTTTGTGTCAAGTATCCTGATTGGTCTTTCTACATAAGTGAGATCCTCATTCAGTTCTAAAGGATCGGGTTCTAATACATGAGATGGGTCAGCTACGAACTTTCTGAGCTGTGAAATGTGGAATACGTTGTGAACATTTCCAAGTTCACCTGGCAGATTCAATCAGTAGGCCACTTCACCTACTTGTCCAATTATTTCATACAGTCTAATAAACCTCGGACTCAGCTTGCCTCGGATTCCAAAACGTCTGACACCTCTCATTGGTGATACCTTCAACAATACTCATTCTCCAACTTGGAATTTCAAATCTCTGCGAATCTGATCGGCGTATTTCTTCTGTCGGTCTTTGGCAGCTTTCATACGTGCCTGAATAAGTCGGACATGTTCCATCATATCCTGGATGTACTGCGGACCAAGAACAATTCTCTCACTTAGGTCATTCCAATTCAAAGGCGTAGTACATCGCCTTCCGTATAGCGCTTCGAACGGAGCCATGCCGATACTGGCATGATAACTGTTGTTGTAGGAGAATTCGACCAGTCTAAGCCGGTCTTCCCAACTGCCTTGAAAATCAAGTGCACACGCTCTTAGCATATCTTCGAGTGTCTGAATCGTACGTTCGATTAAAATAACCCATCTCCTTCCTTAACTTAGGGAAAAAGAATTGACCACATGATTATTTTAATTTCCCCATCACCAACTGCCGAGTGATTTGGGGCTTTTGTCAACATCACACTCAAACCGTCCCCTATTCACGGCTTTTTGGATCAAATTGGATTATCTCAAGAACTTGTTGAATATGCTCAAGAACATGATGATCATCAACAAGAACATTCAACCAATTTCTTAAGTCCAAAAATTCTGCCATAAAAAATCGGCTGTCATTTATGCTGTTTACTGTCCATGATCTTAGATTCAAAAGTCACCCAAAATCATGAAGTTTAATCAGTCCAGAAACCAACTGTAAACCCATGTTCAATCGGCCAAAATTCTGAAATCAACATGCTTACCCCAAAATGACACGGTTTGAACTGATTTCAAAGAGAAAACCCCACTGTTGGCTGTAATCTGTTAAGAACATGTACATGACTGTTCCAAGGCCAAAATCCAACCTCAATGAATATGAAATTCATTTGGAACAATAAACTCACATTGTCACAAGGAAATCGAAACTGAAATTACTTCCGAAATCCGACCGTAAGCTCACGAGAAACTGGCAGTTTAGACATTTTGAACTTGAGAGATACTTGGTAGAAATGAAATGAGCTGATGAAGATGAAGTTTAGAGGTGACTAAATAATCTGTCAAGTCCCTCTATTTATAGGCAAAGGTGACCCATTAGAAAAGACATGCCATG
>MAYD01763170.1:0-13199 GCA_001909325.1 Ruellia speciosa
TAATTTTAAAATTTCATTTTATTTTCAAGTTTTTATAAATCTCTAGTTTTTTCTCTGTAGATTTTAATTTTCAAAAAATCATTAGGAAATCACGACGGAGCAAAGGCTCGGATGCAGAAAGAGCATTGCGGTACTTACAATATGAAAAAGAATTGAACAATGGGTCGAAAATACCTCGGAGGTGAAATCGCTCCTGGGGCGGCCGCGTGGGCCATTTCGGCAGTGGGCCGCACGGCCACTGATCGCGTTTCGCCCCAGGGCTGAGACACGATCCGACGTTGTCCGCACCCTCGCCGAGACGAGATCGGTCGTCGCCTCACCATGGGCGAAGTGGCGGAGGCCGCCTTTACACTGCACGACCCTCAGGGGCAGCATCCAGCTTGGACGCCCATTTTTTTACCCATTTTTTTCCCTTTTTTTGTATTTCGGTGTTTATTGCTCTTTTTTCATATATAGTATGTTGTGTAATGATCGAATATATCCGTTTTAATGAAATGCAAATTATTACCTCCCATGAAAGTAGTGAGTAAATGTCATTTTTTTAGGAATGATTTAAATAGTAGGTATAAAATGATGTTGGGGTTGATTTTAGCAATTTAGAATTTAAATTGTCTTATTTTTAATTGTTATTATTCATTCTAGGAGCTTGGGGAGAGGGGTTCTGTGAGCGGGTCGGGGGCACGACACTCTAGGGAGCGTGGTGTGACTGAATCTGTGCAGAGGGAGAGGGAAGAAGAGAGGCAGCGGCGGCATGCTACATAGGTGCAGGGACAGCAAGTGGGAGAGGAGGCGGCAGGAGGCGAAGCAGGTGGGAGAGGTAGCCGACGCGAGGGATCATCCATGGCGAAGCAGACTAATTTTGGGGGAGGGGCGATGGAGTACTCTGACTGTAATGCCCGATAAATCTCACTGCCCACGCCGCGGTATGGCTACCGCGGTTGAATATCGCGGTCGGCCCAGTTTGGCCCAAGTCGGGCCCGTCTGATTTCTGTAGGGTTTTGCCACTTCTCAAACCCTAGATTTCCTTTTTCCAGACTCCAAAACTCAGCAGCCCTATTTTTCCTCTCTAGGGTTCCATGTGTGAAATTGTGGATTCAGAGACTTCAAGATATAGAAATTCATTCGGATTTCAACCGTGATCATGATTGAAATTAAGACGAGGGTTGTTGAATTAGGGTTCAATTGTAGATTGGAGATTTCATGGATGTGGAGTGCGAATCGAGGCTCGAAACTTGAGGGAAAACATATCACGATTACCAGGCAAGGGTTATTTACGAGTTTTCTGCATCCTTTTGGCAATTTACTTTTCTGTACACAAATCAAGACGGCTGGGGTATTCCCCGCGGTTGAAATACCGAGGGAGAATGACCGCGGATGGCACCGCGTTTCAGGTTCTGGATCTTTTGCGGTATTCGATCGCGGTCCTTGGACCGCGTGTGAATACCGCGGTTCTGCCAGCTTGTTTTGTCTTGTCCGGTGTTGAAGTCCAAGGTTGGATTTGGTTATTGCGAGTAGGATACCTGTTGTATGCTATGAGTAGGGACCGAGTATTGGTTAATAGAATTGAACACCTAATCGTAAAATGTTAAGTATAAACCACTAAGTACCTTTATATAATGGTCGCTAAGAATATGGTATTGGATGGGTTGATACGTTATGGGATGGAATACACCATGAATATGGACTAAATATGAACTGATGGGATTATTCACCTAATTGTTGAAATGCTAGTATGAGCTGTCGAGTACTAATATATGTTGGATATGAATGACGATAGGTTAGTAGCCTGAGCATGTGAACCTAGAATATAAGTTGCTTATGATTTAATCGTGGGCATGATGAGTGTGTATATGAGGTGGGTCGGTATGTGGTTGTGGCAAGCCAGGCTGTTGATGTACACTTGAGCACTTATTTCCCTCATTGGGATGGCAGATCCTCCTTAGGTGGAAGGATATTTCTTATGTTGACACTTTGCACTATGAGTCTATTTCCCTTGTCGGGATGGCAGATCTGCCCTAGGAGTGTGGATAGTATTTTATTTCCCTGGTTGGGATGGCAGATCCTTACGGCTGAGATAGTGACGCGGAATATTCGTCCCCATGAGCAGTGGGTGATGGCTGAGATACGGTTTCCTGAAGCAGCCCTGGAGTTGATGGTATCCTCCCGGTTGTTGGAAACAATATCGTCTGGGTTCTAAGTGCCGGCTAGACATACATTGCATTTAGGGTAGGTAAATGTATGCTAGGTCATTCATTTCATGCATCATACTCAACACTTGCATTTATGTATGTTATTGTGGTTGAAGCACCAGTATGGGACGGTGTGATGCTTTTGTCTGTTTACGGTTTGTTTACTGATATACCCCCTTTATTTCTTTATTTTCCCCTTATTTATTTCCCCATCGTGATAACCCTTGCTTAGTACTGTGTACTGACCCTTTTGATTTCTCTTTTATAGATCATTCCGGAGGCGCAACAGCATAGCATATTGGGGGACGAGGTATGAGAGGACACATAGTGACATAGGATGCAATTATCTTTGTGCTTGTTTGAATTCCTACTTGTTGTGACCTAGTACTTTTATGAGTTGCTGGAGTATGGGATAGCCGAGATGGCTGGTTCAGGGCGGGATGTCCGGATATGTATTGATGACTTATTATGTTTTGACTGAGATGGGATGATGATTCGAGGATGAGGATATGTTAAGTATTGATGTTTAGGCTATGATACGAATTGGCAAATTATGGATGTTTTGTATGATTGGCATGCCTACTTGCTTTGTTCTCTTGCTTCCGTTTCGCATATAAAATGTAAATAATTAGATGCAACCCTCATGTGACTGCCTGTAGCTCAGCCTTATATTTGGCAGTCTAAATTAACTGGCTAATAGTTTAGATGAACCGATACGGCAGTGGCGCGCCAAAAAGGTTTGAATTTTTTGGGCGTTACACTAATGACTCCATCGAGGAGGAATTTGTCTCTGGATATATTCGGGTGAGGCAGGGTAGAGGAGACCAATTCGTGAGCATGGGTGTAACACCCCAAAAATTTAAAAGTTTTTTGGCACGCTACCACTGTACCAATCTGTTTAAACCAGTGTCCAGTTAGCTTAGACTCCCCGATACAAGGTTGAGTAAACCACATAAGCACATAAAGGTTATATCCATTTATTTATGTCTTACATGCATTGCAGAAGTAAACAAAATAAATCACCAAGGCATGCCAGAAAATATTAATAAACACATAATCTCATGATTCAATTGATCACGTAGTCAAAATCCATGCTATCATATCTGAGCTTCCCGCCCTGGTCAAGCCATCCCGGCTAATCAAAACATCAAGTATGACCACAGCCGAAATAACATATCAACCTAAGGTCTTCCCGACCTCTATCAACAGAATCAGACTAACCACCAAAATAGTTAACAAGAACATAGATAACATGATCAGAAAACAGAAGTAGCAATGAAAGAAAGCAAAGTGCAGAAGATAATGCATCCTATCCTAATATGCAATAGGTCCACTCGTACCCCGTCCCAACTATAATGCCGCTGCGCCTCCAGGAGGATTTATAAAACAAAGCAAGATGTTAATACACAGTACTGAGCAAGGGCTAAATAAAAGAGGGGAAAAACAAAGCGGAAACATCAACGACATAAATAATAGATGCATATGATGCATGAAATGAATAGCCTAGCTAGCATACACCTATCTATCCTAAATGCAATGCATGACTAAGTCGGCACCTAAAACCCAGGTGATATGGTTTCCAACAACCGGGAGGATCACTCATCAACTTCAAGGCTGCTCCAGGAAACCATATTTTAACCTGTTTGGCTGTGTTATGTTGTGTAACGGTATTTTGGCCTGATTGGCCAGTTTACTATGATAATATTGTGTGGGACGGAATGGCCTATATTTGAGAAACTATGTTTTGGCTGATAGAGTCATCGTGATGTGTTGATTTTGATAAAAATGCCCGTAGAGGCATGCGTTTAATGATTTGATTTTGCCCCCGAAGGGCTGAGTTGTGTGGGTGTTGACTTTTATGTATATGTGGATTGACTCGGTGAGAGGATACGTGTGAGGGCCCGATTTATATATCATTTTGGACTAATGTGTTGTTGGCTTATATGCGTGTGCGGAAATGATTATGATTGATCTGAAGGCCCAAGTCGAAGGTCCGTGTGCGGACACCTGGGGGATAAGGGTACGAGCGCCCGAAAGCCAGGCCCTTCCCCTGACCGGGAAGGCCTGGGGTCACCGCAGTGTCCTTGAAAATGCTGTCGGTAGGACGCGCGCTAGGCATATAGCTATATTCTGTATTACATTTAGGATAAATAGGTGTATGTTAGGTCCATGCATCACGAGCATTCATTTATTAACTGTTAATTGAACGTCTGGTATGGGACGGGTGAGTCAATTAACGGTGCTACTTCTTTAATACATGTCGTTATTTACTATTAGTTGTTTATGTCTTAGTTAGCGGGCGTTGACCAGTATTATGAACTATCTTGCTTTGGATTGTTGTACGCGTTGTGATTAAGCTGGTTATGCTTTTGTTTACGATACTTGATTAATCTTTGAAAAGGGGAAATCGGCTTTTTATAAATGATGTTTTGTAAAGAGGCTTTCGCCTGCGGGGAAACCCCTTTCTCAGCTTTAGCTGACCCCCCAAGTTTTATTCTTTTCAGTTGATCCTAATTGATATGACAAGGCATGTTGAGATTGTTGAGGTTGAGTTAACCTGCATTATGTTTCATAATATAGTGATAGCTGTTAGCTGTTGGATTATTATTACTGGATATGTATGTTAGAATTTTTCTGTTGAGATTGCTACTGTGTTATTTGAGATTATGACTTTTAATTAAAGGTTAAATTTTAATTATGTGGTTACCTGCCTTGTACTGAGGATCTCAGGCTAGTTGGCCACTAGTCGAGGCTAATCAGAACGACGTAGCGCACCAGGGAAATCCGGGGCCTTACACACCCCCTTCCAACCAGTCCTCCCAGAGGAGTTGTTCCCTCGTCACCCCCAGGGCCAACTGGGCCAACGTTCGCAGGTCTGTCGGGCCGGGGTCCACGATCACTAGCCTACCCTCCACTGGCACACACAGAAACTGCCACACATCATGCAGCATGATCGTCATCTCTCCGAATGACATGTGAAACGTGTTCGTGTCAGGATGCCACCGCTCCACGAACGAGCACACCAATGGATGGTCAATATGTCCAAACATCAGGGTCGGGAAGTGTGCCAACCCGGATCTGTCAACCATTGCCCATGCCTCTGCCGTCATTCCATGGTGTGTCGCCACCAACTTCTGGCACACAGTTGCCATGTTATGCAACTTCAACATGCCGCGCATCTCGCCCCTCCCCCCCCCACATGCAATGGGCAACGTGTCCCAGGAATCTGGGGATCACCGTGTCATCAATTGGGCCACCTAGCATCGTGCCAGTCACTATCCAGTTCGCATCCCCTTCGGTCCTGGACCTCCGACTGATACTTGAAAATTACATCAAGTCTAAATATTGAACCAATTACAGTGCAATGCATTTCGCAACTTATATGTCACAATCACATACCTGAACTCGACCCGATTGTCTGTCATCTCCTTCCTCTGTCCTACCGCAACATCACACCTCCTGGTCCGGCGGATTCGTGCTTGGTAGAATCATCTGAGGATGTTGTATACGGCCTCAGGTCATCGTACTCCGGCTCCGCGTCCATACAGAAAAGAAAAAATGAGATGAGTAATTAAAAACATACACAAAAATGTGGACAAGTATTTAAAAACGGATAAAGTATTTTTAATGGTAAGAAGGCAAAATATACAAAAAAGGAAAATTAATGTTACAAATTTTCATAAATAACCTAAAAAGTAAAGTCACATTTTTTTGTGAATGGATGAAGCATTCAATTTCTCTCTCTCTCTCTCTCTCTCTCTCTCTCTCCTGTATATATATATATATACACACACACACTAATAAAATATTCAATTTATTTTTCTTCCTTAATTATTGTGTTCATTTCTTAGATGACATAACTTATCTTCAGGGATAGATGAACCCAAGAAGGGAGTAATGCTCTCCTAGAAGTTTTAAATTTTTATATGATATAGACATATTATTTTGTATATTCTAATGAATTAATTTTGTCATCTCAAAATATTGTGATTTCAACATTATAAAGTTCATGTAACTTATACTTTAATAAGTATATATAGGAAATTCACCCCATTAAAATAAATGAGCGTCCATCCCCGCCAATTTTGCCAATTGTTGAATTGTATTTGCATGGAAAATCTAAATGGATTAATAAACGTTGCCCTTTATATTCAGATATCGCCCCTCAAATGACCAAAATACCCCTACCCTTATTTAACTCCCTTATTCTTGCAAAAGTACTCTCTAAATCAAATCTCTTCAAAATTTATATATTTTACATCTTTTCGACCAAGGAAAGAGGAAAATGTCCAATAGTGAGGAGACATTCAGGAAGAGGTAAAATTTGAGTAAAAAACATCCAAAAAGGCGATCGGAGTGTGAAAGTGGCTGGAGGGCACGAACTCGTGCGTCTAACGCTGGGTCGAGGTGCAATTTAAGTCATATGCTCTGCCTAGTGGTGCGGCGCAATGCGCCTCACCGCATACGCCTCCAAGGCGGCGGAGGCGCGAGGTGCTCGGGCATATGCGCTAGGACTACGTGCTGGCGGCGTCGCCCCCAAGTCAATGCATCCAGGGTCTGGGGCCGATGAATTGCGCCGCCCTGTGAGCTCGTGACATTATCTGTATCTTTTTAGATTTATTTTTAAAATATCATATTACAATTACTTATAATGGTTAGTAATACTCCATATTGTAATATTGCAAGTTCTATTGAAGGAGTTCAGTGGGGACGGAGTGGACTACGGGGTAACATTCGTGGTGACAGAGCACTTTGTGAGCGATGCTGAAGTGATAGAGGTGGCGAAAATCCTATCGATTTTCTTGGGATTCGAGTGGGTGATCTCTGCCCATAAGAAAAATGGGGAGAAGAAATTGTTGCGCTGTGCAAGAGGGCAAAGGTACAGAGTGGCTGTAAGGGATGAGGACGCGCGCCCGATGAAGAAGACCAAAGCGTGTCAATGCCCTTTCAAAGTAATCGTTCAACAGAGGCTGAAGGGTGCCTGGGGGATCCGCGTGGCACAGGCTAGAGAAATGATGATTCACAACTATGCGATGGCAGTGTATCCGGAGGGATATCACCAGATGAGCGGCCTGACTCAGGATGCGAAGAGGATTGTGCAGGACATGACGGTCGCCCAGGCAAAGCCATGTGCTATTCATGCGCGATCATGGAGCAATACCCCCACAATAATGCTACTCAGCGCCACATCTACAACTATAGGGTGCAGATACGCAAGGCCAACTTTGAGGGGAGAGATGTGGTGAGCAGTTCTTCCATTTGGTGACAACGAGTAATTACGTGCATTGGGAGGAGGCCAATCCTGAGACTGGAAAATTGACACGTCCTCACGGTGAACCTACTACCGGAGTACCACTGGGTAATTGGTATGGACTCCACGTATCAAACAAACTAGTATTAGATGCCCTTATTCGATATCACCGGGATGACACCGACCAATAAAAACTTCATGATTGTATATGCGATTATGCAAGACGAGACGAAGTGGAGCTACCGATGGGTTATGCAAAAGCTACAGACGATGCTTGGTGATGATCGGCGACCCACAACCATTGTCACTGATCGTGAAGTGGGGCTTATGGGTCTGATACGGGGGTATTTCCACAGTCCGCCCACCTTCTGTGTACATGACACATCTACAAGGACGTGGAGGACAGGGTGTCTAGGATTTGTAGGAAGTAGAAGGAGTTGGCTGCAGCATTCGCGCACAGATCATTTAGAGCTATACAAGAGGCAGACACGGAGGATGCATATGAGGATGTTGTGGTTGTTACGGTCCGTAAGTACCGTAGTTTCCTGTAAATCACGGAGTATGTAAGTGGTACGTGGATGGTGCACAATGAGAAGTTCGTCCAGGCATGAACGAACAATGTGCTACACTTCGACAATACTATGACATATAGACTTGAGAGTGCACACGACCAGCTAAAGCAATGACTGAACTCGTCCATCGGTACAACATGGATGAAGGTCGATAATGAGATAGCATCCTAGCTCACGGATATTCGGTACGACAAAAATGTTTATTATTTCCACATTTCGTAGTATTTCTATGTTATATCCATATGTACTAATACCTTGTGCAGGGAGGTATACGCTGGAGGAGGCCCGGCGACGTGTCAAAGCATATCACATGTGTATGCCTTTCACGTTTCTGGCTGGTAGGGTGAGCAACTATTGTCTAGGTTTGATCGATGCGGAGTTCATGCGATTGAGGACGATGAGTAGGGATGTGCGCAAGAGCTGTGAATGTGTGATTTAGCAGACACACGGGCTCCCTTATGTTTGTGAGCTGAAAGCGACCATGGACTTGGGGACCTCGATAGTTGTTGCGTGCGTCCACTCATTCTGGGGCCGGTTGGAGTACGAAAAAGCAGGTGCAGAATCCTGAGAACCCGATATGATCGCAGAGTCGGATGAACGTCGATTTTGGCACAAGCTAATGAAGCAAGTAAGCACATTAGTACAATTTGTATTATACGTATGTGTCCTTCTGAACTACGTTATGTGAAGACAAGCACTGTAATTATGTAGGTGAACAGCAATGACCTTGTTGTCATGTGACAAGTTGCCTTCATGGTCCACAAGAAACTCAACCCTGAAGCTATCGAGTATGGTGAACCGGAGGTAAAGGAAAATGTGCGAAGCTGACCGAAGGAGAGTATATCCACACGGCGAGAGAAGAGCAAGTGGGAGTACAAGCGTATAGCCCGTTCATGTGGAAGGCAATGCAACACTTCATTTGGCTGGGGCCGTAGCACCTAGTCGTCCTGGAGGAGGACCACCACGATCAGCACGAATGTGACAAATGTGACTGGTTTGGAATAATCTTTCACCCGGATAGCAATGGTTACAGTTGTGTTCGTAATTGATAAAATCCAGCGTGCATTTTTGCAAAGTCAAGCGTCAATGTCAATCCTGCTTCGCTGCGGTATTTCGACATGATTCCCTAGATGATTCGTCATTATGTCATATAAGTGGTCGATGTGCGCGCTGACGGCAACCGTGGGTTTCGGGTTGTAGCTGATTTCATATTCGAGAACGAGGGGCATTGGAAAGTGGTGCGGCGGTGCTCAGATGATGAATTGACGATGTACAAGGCCCGATACCAACCAATGTACTGGGAGGGGATTGACGCCGCCGTGAGGCATATGCAGTGGTACGGGGAAGGAATTGCAGAGCCGGAATATTGGGTGAAGGTGGTGCAGGACTTGCTTCTCATAGCCACGAACTTCAATGTGGTTGTGTTCCTATATAGATTTGGCAACGGCTCGGGCTCTACGATGTACTATGCTAGCACGTTGGCGCTCAACAGACCACAAGGTGCAACAGCTCCCGACAGGGAGATCATGATCGCACGCCTAGGGCAGCGTCTACTGCATTATGTCCGCCTAGACTTGCTCCCCGACTTCCCAGTTCCTCTGTTCATACAGTAGTGGTACCAGTACCACTCTAGTGTCAATGGGTGGGATCAGTTGTATGTACGAAGGAACACTTTGTGGGATCAAATCATTCGAAATATGTAGTCTCAAGGGATCAAAGAATATCATATCACAACTAAAGTACTCGGTTGTTCATTTTTTATACTTAAACCCTGTGCAGTAGTGAGTCATAGTTTATCATGCATATCATCATGTGCTTGAAACAAAGAATATATTGCAAGGAAAAAAATTTTGTAATAAATATATAATAAAAGTGCTTGGGACACACAGTCGTAACCACATAAATACAACTCATCTAGTTTGCTGCCAGTCCTCATTTATCTCCCCGCGTATGGTGCTGGTATGCGCCATAATCTCTACGACCTCCTCGTATGTCGAGACGGCCTCCACCTCAGCTAGCAGATCCTTCATAAAGTTGTTCCACCGAGTGAACCACTGTGCAAAATAAAATAATTTATTAGTTTTTCGATTGAACATAGTACTTATGATTCCTTGTTATGAACAAATTACAAAAGAAATAAAGACACTTACGTAATCGGCGTTCTACCGGATTTTCACCACGAACGCATCCCCAACATCACCTGGCACGAGTTGTGTATGCGAATGGACCTCGTACCAATCCACATAACCTGGGACACACGCACCTGGATCCTCGGTCACAGGCTGGTAGTCGCTGAGTGAAACCAAAGCACCTACCGAAAATGCCTCTCAAAGGTCCTCGGCGGCGGGATCCATGTATTCGACCTTGTACGACTTGGAAGCCCAAGGTCGTACAGCAATGGCGAGACGCAGAATGCACGGGGGTATAACTTGCACATAGCTGACCTAGCGCAGAACATGCACAATCGAGTACAGCTCGACTATGTCCTAGTAACGTATAAGGTCGGAAAGCAACGTCCTTCGTACATCGTTTGTCGGGTTCGGCCCATATGACAACCAAGTCACATGTGGTGTAATGCAACAGCAATAATCTAAGTTAATCGGGAATATGCATAAAGTATAACGCAAATAGTTAGTGAATGACATGAAATAAATGTACCTTCGCCGCTGTGAGCTTGTCCAGCTCCACGCGCAGTGCCTGCAGGCGTGCCTCCAATCTGTCCTCAGCCCGGACCGGCCACACGCTCACTCCGGGGGCATTAGGGCCCACCTCTATCCTTGCGCACTCCAGGCGAAAACTAGAGAAGTGCTCATATATCCATGCCTGCAGCAGAGTTAGGTAGCCTGTGAGACCCTAGCAATCCCCTTTACTGGCCACCCCCAGTTACCAATAGAGATACACTAGCGTGGCCGACCCCCATGAATACCCCACTGCAGTCTACACACCATCCTGCACCTCATGCACGCAGGTCGGGCATATCCGGTTCCCACTCTTGTCGACGAACAAAGTGGTACCCAGAGTCATCCACACCCAGCCGATGGGGTCTCATACACAAAGTGGTACCCAGAGTCATGCACACCCAGAGTAATGCACTACCGCTGCACGAAGTCGATGAAAACCCCCCTTCCCAACCAGTGCTCCTGGAGAAGCTGCTCCTTCATCACCCTTAGTGCCAACATGGACGTCGTCGACAGCTACACCGGGTCGGGGTCCGTGCTCACCACCCTACCCTTCACTGGCATGCGCAGAATGTGCCACACATCGTGCAGAATGATTGTCATCTCTCCGAAGGGCATGTGGAACATGTCTGTGTCCGTGTCCGACTGCCACCGCTCCACGAATGCGCACACCAACGGATGGTCAATATGCCCATACATCAGGCCCGGGAGTCGTGCCAACCCGAACTTGTCGACCATCGCCTGTGCCTCCACCGACATACCATGCCACGCTGCCACCAGCTTGTGGCACACTGTCGCCCTGTTCTGCAGCTTCAGCATGCCTCGCATCTCCCCCATCTATATGCGATGAGCTACGTGACCCAAGAAACTCAGGATCACTGTCCTACCGATCAGCCCGCTAGGCACAGGGCCCGTAACCATCCAGCTCGCATCCCCTCCTACAGGGACCTCCCGCTCGTACCTAAAAGGAATATCGTGCCAAAATTAAAAATGAATTACATTGCAAAACATTTCGCAACTCATATGGTTTAGGCATATACCCTTTGTCGAGTCGACTGTCGCCCATCTCCCACCACTATCCCACCCCCACCGTCCCACGTCCGGGACCGGTGGATCCCTACTGGGCAAACTTGTTAGAGGACTCCGTATCCGACCCCATGTTCTCGTACTCCGCCTCCGTGTCCATTGTCTCCAGTGCCACATCCCCCCGTGTCGACTGCTCAGCTACCTCCTCCCCCAACGCCGCTACTCATGCCTCCTCCCTGTCCCTCCGAGAGGAGGTCATGGGGGGTCACCTCCTCGGCTGTCGGGTCCCGAAATACTCCCGCCCACCCTCATCCTCTTGCCCCACAACGCCTGCAATTCATTACAAAATATATATATATATATATATATATCTACATTAATACAATAACACAACAAATGATACCAAAATTACGTAAACTAACAAGATATTGAACACATTAAGATAATAAATGGTATTACATCATAACAAAAATGAAACCACAATACGCAAAGCTCGGGGCGCCTGGCCTTGGACGCATGGCCCGTGGTGCACGCATTGGGGCGTCATACGCCCTACTGAAGGGTTGGGCGCATGGCAAGGGGTGTCTCGCACCTGGCCGCTTGGCCGGGTGCATGTCCGAAAACGCAACCCGCCCTACCACACGTGCAAGTGCTGCATGTGCCCCGCACATAATCGCAACTCGATCTCATTTTTTCACTTTTCAACGTATTTCTTTTTTTACCTCTAACTGTAATGTAACAAATATCAATTTTACCACCTACCATTCAGAATTTCTCATATGGGCATCATAATATTGTAGAAAGATACAAGGGCAAAAGATAAATCATACCTCAAATATACAATACTTTGTCCGTTCTGTAAAGAATGTTTCATATGAATTCGATATAATATAAATACTGGATTAATAAATACCGCCTTCAATATTTTGCCACCGTCCAGCCTTGGACAATTTTGCCCCTATCATATTTCAAAACAGATTTCTTACTTTAAAAAATTCTCTTAATCCAAAATCTTCAATTACTCAAATTTTGTCTTGAATTCGATTCAGAACGAAAAATAATGTCCAACAACAAGGATTCGATCATTAACGATGTAATTTTTTTCGAAAATTGGATAAAACTGATGTTTAATCACGAAAAACGGAAAAAAAATCGAAAATTCGCGACTTTTACAGACGGGGCGCGGATACGGGGCGCATTGCACCGGGCGGTACCGTCGGGCGCAAAGCGCCCCGTGCGCTCTACGGGGCTCGCGGCGCTCGGCCGTGCCGCCGGGAGCGCCTACGGGGCGCATTGCGCCCGACGGCGCGGCTGGGTGCGTCGCGCCCCATCCGCGCGCCCGGTCTGCCAAAATCGCGAATTTTCATTTTTTTTTACATTTTTTCGTGATTCAACATCATTTTATCCAATTTTCGTAAAAAAATTACCTCGTTAATGATCGATACCTCGTTGGTAAACATTATTTTTCGTTCTAGATCGAGTT
>MAYD01763186.1:0-12791 GCA_001909325.1 Ruellia speciosa
GCGGGCATTGGTGAGGCCCGGTGCGATTACCTCTATTTTTGCACAGGGCCTTGTTACTAGCCCGATTCAAAAAGTTTTTTTTGAAGCGGGCTTTTTTTAAAGCCCGTTTCAAATGATTAGTTGCAGCGGGTAATTTTTTAGCCCGGTGCTATTCAGTAGGTGTAAATGTTGTTTTTTCCACTAGTGTTAAAGTTGTGCTGTGACAGATTCGAGTTGGGGTTTTCAGGACTGATTTTGATAGGCTACTGTTTGATTTTCTAATTGATGTCTTCTGGTAAGTTGTTGCCCTCGCTTTCTAGTTTTCAGAAGTGTATTTGGATTTTTGATTGGTTGAGTATTGAATCCTATAGGCATTCGAGAAATAGGCTGGTTCGTTCACAAAGGCTAAGATTTTCCACAACTTGGGGTGTGATTTCAACAAGGGTTTAGAATAAGGCAAGGGGTTCTTTTTATGGTTTTGGAAAGCATTTTAGATGTTGCTTAATTCTAGAAAATTTTGTTTAATTTGACCTATGTTTTAATCCCTCGGCTTTGACCGTGGTATTAAATATCGCGGTGGAATACCGTGGATTACTGGGATGGTTCAGGTCGCAGTTTTGGACCACGGTTTTGGTCTTTTGATTGATACCGTGGTGTTTGATAAATACTTTTTGACATGTAATGTGTTTGATTTTGACATTGCCTATTTTGAAATACGTGCGCCCGATTTATTACGTAGTTGTTGATAGAATGAACTCATCTGACAGCGAGTTTGTATTGACTGTTGGTAATATCTGATGAATATCATTTGAACTGTTGAATTGATGATTTGGCCCGTTTGTCCACCTGAACATGTTTGCGTAATTCTGACTTGACCCGTTTGGCCATTGTACTGTATATGAGTATCACGTTTTGGCCCGTTTGGTTGGGTTTCGTTATGAAACGTTTTTGGCCCGATTGGCCTGTGTTCTGATGAAGATTTCGTGTAGGGCAGTGTGGCCCGTGTTTATTGAAATGCTTTTTGGCTGACTGAGCCACCGTGTTGAATTGGTTTTGAGAAAAAGGCCCCGAGGGGCATACGCTGATGATTTTGCCCCCAGTGGGCTGGATTGAGTGTGTTGTTGACTATCGTGCTTGTGTGGGTTGACTTGGCGAGAGGTTAGCTCGTGCGAGGGCCCAGTACTAATTGATCTGAGTTGTGATTGAGATTGGCGTGAGCACCAGAAAGCTAGGTGTTGTCCCCCTAAATTGGGAAGGCCTGGGGGTCCCCGGAGTGTCCTTGAAAATGCTGCAGGTAGGATGCACGCTAGACATGTTACCTGTTGCATTTGTATTATAGGTTAGATAGGTGTATGTTAGGATCATGCATCACTTGCACTTTAAATTCTATATTTATTTACTACTATTCCAGTTATTTTTATACTTGTGCGTTGTATTGGTTACTGTTGTCTGTCGTTATACATTTGCCAAAGGGGTAAACTTGTTTTTACAAATTCATTTTCTTAAAAAGGCTTTTGCCTATGGGAATACCCTTTGTTCTGCTTTTGCTGATCCCCAAGTGTTTATCCTTTTCAGGTGATACTAATAGACGTGGTTATAGGCATGCTGGGATCACGGGGTCGAGTAAATTTACATCTTATGTACTAGTATATTAGGCGTGGCAATAGTCATTCACGGTTGTGTTTTGGTTCGGATATTTTTGACGTTTCAGTTTTAGGATACTGTTTGGTACTTGAAATTAATTTATGCTAATGGTTAATTGGATAATGGTTTTTACCTGCCTTGTGCTGAGGATCTCGGACTAACTGGCCACTAGTTTGGGCTAATCAATACGGCGTGGCGCATTTGTGGAAATTGGGGCATTACAGATGGTATCAGAGCCTAGGGCTCGATTGTATTAAAACTAGTGTAGACATAGGAAGTGAGGTGTGGGGGTCGGGGTGTATAAATGTTTTCATTGTGCATTGAATATGTTATTTGTGTATATTGATGTGCTAACTCTAATGATATAATACCCCATGAAAATAAAGCCTAAGAGTCCCTAAAGAAATAGTGTAAGTCCCGATTGATAAGGAAATGAGGAAAGAAGAAAGAAATGGTATGAAAGGTATAACGGGAACGGGTGGCTTGACTTTGAAAAATTTTCATAAATTGTGTAGTTGTCTAATGACTCTTAGATTTTATAGGTAGATTCTTCATTGAAATAGCTTCACAACCCAACTTACGGATCTTGAATCGGAGGTCGGACGAAGAAGTTATGGCCGAAATGCCCGGACTGTGCAGACCCGAACTAACCCCGCGGAATTGGACCGCGTTTTTCAATACCGCGGAGTCCCAAAACCGCGAGGTCTGAAGCGGAGCCCTAATTATGAAGGAAATTCTTGGAACCTTATGTATTAAGGAGGGCTCCTTACCCATGAAGGAAACCCTCCCCAAATCCCTCTATAAATAGGGCATTAAGCCCTCATTCCACACACCATTTCCCACACACCACCACCACCATTTCCCCCTTTCCCTCCCTTGTTTTCTTAGACTTCCTAGGTAATCCCTTGTCTTGGGAAGACATGGGAGGTATTCAAGGTTACTTCGGTAACCTTGAAGTCAAGAAAACCAATGGGAGGTTCTGTCCAAATGTCGAGGGAGTGTGAGGAAATATTAGGGGAGGTTCTGTCCAAGTGAAACTGCGTACGTATGTATAGAATATTGAAGATTCGATATGTGGGAAGTCAAGATTATTACAGGCAAGGGTTTACATGATGTCCCCTACCCCCATGTATGGTTATTATGTATATTTCATTTATATTGTGATGATGCTATCTCTCTCCCCCGATTCTTTTCTTTTCTTTTCTTTTCCTCGGAATACCGGGAGGAGGTTTCCTTCCCCTCTCAGGTGGCCTGGCAGACGGTGTCGAGATCTTGACGTCAGGACTTAAAGTCGAGACCGTGTTTGGACTGGCATGAACGTCGAAATCATGTCGACCTGGCAAAAGGTAGACCAGACCAAATAGCCTGGCATATTTCAGTCGAGGCTATGTCGGACTGGCAACCGAGTCGAGGCCATATTGATCTGGCTGGATAGGCCAGCGCCATGAACGGACTGGCATATTTAAGTCAGGACAGAAAGATCTGATGACCGGGATCAATGCCATGTTAGGGGAGTAAGTGGACGAATTCTTTCACGGTACCCCGTTGATGTAATCTTCTCTTATCTTATTACCTGATGGAAGACTGGGATGGCCGTGTGCAACCTGTTCCCTCGGTCGAAGGCATGGTTGAACCATGGCCAGGGACCCCGGGAAGCCCAGTGTTCTGGTAGCGAGGGCAGTTGTCTCCCGGCTGGGATGGCCGGTAGTGGCCTATTCCCGTGATTGCGGACGTGGTCTAAGATCTCGGGAAACCCAGTGATTATATATATATTGGGAGGGGATTGACCTCGTGGTATGTTGTGATGACCCTCTTATTGTATATATATACATATATGATGACTTGATAGGTAGTCATGACTCTGTTATATATATGTATATATATGTGTATGGTTGTGGACTTGGTACCTGGTAATCACCTTGTGACCATGGATAGGAAGCTAGTATTCTGACCGAAGGCTTTGTGGTTATGATGTTATACTAATTACCGGAATCGGGATTCCGTATAAAGTCCCGACAGGTGTAGATATAGGTTAAACCTAACCTATGACTGGATAAGAGTGGACTTAATGATAAAGTTCCCGACAAATAAGTTAATGATATTGCCCGACGTATAGCCTAGGTAGGCAATGATACCGTAAAAGGTATGTACGCTGGTTGAGCAGGATTGTGTGAGAATTCCCGTGAGTTAGCAGTATAGTTGATCCACGTATCTGTTTCCTAGCGACTATTCGCAGGTTGATGTTCACCAGACCATAGGCGAGGTTTCGCCAGACCATAGGCGGAGGTTTCGGGTAGATTCCTGGTGCACCCTGGAGGGTGATGTGATGTCGTTACCTTGGGTTGATGACCTGGTCCTATGGCAGGTCGATTTAGGGGACCCGGCCCTGTGGTTTAAGCAGGTTGATATAGGGTTGCCCGGTCCTGCGGCACAACACAGGTGGATATAGGGTCGGAAAGATATACCCTGGAGGGCGACGTGCAGTTACCTTGGGTTGCTGGAATTCTATCCCACAGGTTTAGATGCAGGCTTAGGCATGCATTGCATATAGGATAGATAGGTGTATGCTAGGCCATGCATCATATGCATTTATAGATGTTTGTGTGTATGCTTGATGTGGATGTTCGGTGTGGTATGACGTGATGATTTACTATTACGCACTATTATGATTTATGCTTGTTACCCCGCTTCCCCTTGCTCATGTATTCCCTTGCTCAGTACTTGGTACTGACCCCTTGTGTGTGTAGATCCTTCCGGAGACACAGCTGCACGCGGGGATGGGTTTGGAGCAGACCATAATAACAGTATAAAGATGTTTTGATATGTAAAATATATTGCGCCTCAGATGGATCTTTGTAACTATACTTTTGGTTAATGTAAATTATTTGTTACAATTGTTCTGGCAAGGAAGATACGTACGCCTTGTATTAAAACGTTTAGACTGACTGGCCACCAGTCTAGGCGGGCTAATACGGTGGTAACGCAGCCCAAAAGGTTTATGAATTTGGGGGCATTACAAATAAGAGGTGAGATAGTGATTGACTCTCAGCTGACATTCCCTTAAGATGCCGCCTAGAAACAAGCGAACAGGCAGTGGAAGGGGATGCCCACACATAAGTCCCACCCCGTCGCATCCCCTCCCGCCGTCGGAGTTGCCAGTGGGGGATCTGGATGTTAGGGTTGATGAGCTCAAGTGGTCAGAAGAGGACATGCTACCTCCACAAAGAGGCCGGTGTGAGGGGCAGAGACTTGCAGTTGAGCGCATTGATTTTGTGGATTGAGCGGCATGACATTAGCCACCCGTCTTTTCAGGGTAGTCTGATTCGGCAGTGTTGGACCAGGGAGATTGAGTGCCCAGCTAAGTAGAGGGTGCAGGTGGCATCTTTTTACGTGCGGGGTCGAGCTATGCAGTGGTGGAGAGCCAAGCAGGCGGATCCTACGGTACCACCTGGTCAAGATTTGAATGCATTCATCTGGCACTGGGAGAGTTCTTCTACCCGCTAGGCTTCGCTTGGTGAAAGTAAGAGCAGTTTCGTGAGTTAGTCCAGACAGATGACATGACAGTCACCGCTTATTACCACCAGTACGTTGATCTGACGCGACACGGGATGGACTTGGTGCCGACAGATTCGAAGAAGGCGTGGAAGTTTATTAATGGACTCCATGCGTTGATATGTTCTGATTCCGGATACTCACCCTAAGGTATTACGCTCCGAGTAGCATATGAACATGCGATGTTTGCAGAGCAGGTGAGCAATGACTCTCGGAGATTCTTTGATGCACGCCGATGTAGTCGGGAAGAGAGATTTTCCAGAGGATCTGATAGACAGGGATCTGGTCGAGGGCAGAGTGCAAGACAACCTGTGAGGCAGGGTGATGGGGGACGTGCTGGAGGACATGGACGAAGTGATGTGACCTAAGAGGGCGACTCAAGGATTCATTTTTACGAGACAGAGATATGGACACCGGAGGGCAGAGTGTCCTACGGTGGTGCGTGCTGCACAGGGTCGAGGTTAGCCTACCAGAGCACCACTTACGCCAGTGGACAGGGATTCTTTACAGTGTTATTACTGATGGGGACTTCGGGCATAGGCGACAGGATTGTCCTCGGTTTGCGTAGGATCGTGAGCAGCGACGGGTCCAGGATCGAGGGGCACCTAGGAGAGATCGGGGTCAGACCAGTAGTGGGTGAGCTCAGCTGAATGTCATCGGTAGGGATGAGGCCGAGCAGGGATCTGACGTGTTGGCAGGTACTTTTTCTGTTGCGACTTATCCTACCTTTGTTTTATTCGATTTGGGTGCCTCTAGTTCTTTCATTTCTAAGTATTCTTTACGATATATTGGTTGGGGCCGTTATTACCCATTTGTTTGTCAGTATCTATGCCTCTGGGGGATACAGTTGATTGTCGATTTGAGTTGCGGGGTGTGGAGATCGTGATCGAGGATCGCGTGTTTCATACGGATTTGAGCGTGTTGTCTTTACGCGAGTTTGATGTGATCCTTGGGATGGATTGGTTGTCTCAATATCATACACGGATCGATTGTGGCATTCCCTGGATATCCTTTAGGGATCGAGGTATTTACATTTTACATCATCCTGTTTTGATTCCGCCTACTATACGTGTTGTATCGGCTGTTTCTTTTTCATCATCAGTGCGGAAAAGTTATCCTATGTAAGTTTGTGATGTGATTGATGTGACTGAGGGGGATAGTGGAGTTAGTTCTATTCTCGTTGTTTCTGAGTTTCCTGATGTTTTTCTCGAGGAGATTCCTGGGCTTCCTCCCCTTCGTGAGATAGATTTTACTATCAATTTGGTACCGGACGCGCGACCGGTATCGAAAGTTCTGTATCGTATGGCTCCGGCGGAGTTGAGGGAGTTGCATACCCAATTACAGAAGTTGTTGGCGAATGGGTATATTCAGCCGAGCACTTCACCATAGGGTATACCTGTTCTATTCATATGCAAGAAGGATGGCAGCTTGCGGTTTTGTATCGATTATAGGGGACTGAACCAGCTTACGGTGAAGAATTGTTATCCGTTGCCTCGTATTAAGGATCTTTTTGATCAATTACGGGGTTCGATTGTGTTTTTTAAGATTGGTTTACGTTCTGGCTATCACCAGATCCGTATTGCGGAGGCCGACCGTCTTATTACCGTGTTTCATACTCGTTATGGCCATTTCTAGTTTACGGTGATGCCATTTGGTTTGATAAAGGCCCCTGCTGTATTTATGGATATGATGCACCGAGTTTTCCACCCTTTGCTCAATTGGTGTGTCATGGTTTTTATCGATGATATCTTGATCTATTCAGCTACTCCCTAGGCCACGAGGGCCATTTACGTACCATTTTGACTACTCTATGGGAGCACCAGCTTTACGCGAAGCTCTCGAAGTGCAATTTTTGGCTTGATCGGGTTTCTTTTCTGGGGCATATCATTTCTACGGAAGGTGTGGCAGTCGCCCCGGTGAAAGTGGAGGTTGTGGTGAGTTGGGAGTTGCCGAAGAATGTATCAGAGGTGCGTAGTTTCTTAGGCCTCATTGGGTACTACCGTCGTTTCATTCATCGCTTTTCTAGTATCGCTAGGTCGATGACTCAATTACTTAGGAAGGACGGAAGATTTAGGTGGTCCGAGGAGTGTGAGACTGCATTTCAGGAGTTGAAGAAGAAGTTGACGGAATCTCTGATACTAGTGCTACCTGATGATTCTGGAGAGTTCGATGTTCATACCGATGCATCATTACAGGGGTTAGGATGTGTATTAATGCAAAAGGGACACGTGATAGCTTATGCCTCCAGACAGTTGAAACCTCATGAGCAGAACTATCCCGTACATGATCTGGAGATGCTAGCGATCATTCACACTTTGAAGATTTGGAGATACTATTTGTATGGGTCTAGATATCGAGTTTACACAAATCACAAGAACCTGAAATACATCTTCACCCAGCAGGAGTTGAACAAGAGGCAGAAAGAGTGGTTGGAGCTGATTGCAGATTATGACCTTGAGATTCAATACTAGGAGGGGAAGGCGAACCTGGTAGTCGACGCCTTGAATCGGAAGAGAACTCGATTGGGAGGGGTGACGGTGTCTTCTCGGATTTATTCCGAGTTGCAGTGGTTAGAGATTGAGATTGTGACATCCGAGGGGGCACAGTAGAGGTTGAGTGCGATGACCGCAGTACCGTCACTTCTGGGAGAGATTGCAGCTTGTCAAAGACAGGATCCCCTAATTCAGGATATACGATAGAGGATTTAGTTAGGGCGAACACGGGTTTTTAGGATTGACAATGCCGAAGTTGTTCGGATGGGTGACCGTTATTGCGTTCCACCGGAGTTGTTCTGGTGGCCTTGGATGAAGAGGAAGATTGCAGAGTTCGTGGCATAGTGTGCGACGTGCCAGCAGGTGAAGATTGAGCACATGCGACCGATGGGATTGCTTCAGCCATTGAGGTACCCATATGGAGGTGGGAATTGATTTCCATGGACTTCATGACTGGACTACCCCGTACCCGACATAGTTGTGGCACTATTTAGGTAATTGTGAATCGATTGACGAAGAGTGCCGTTTTCATTCTGATTTGACTGACATGGTTCATGCAGCAGTTAACGCGGGCATATATCCAACACGTGGTCACCCGATTTTGGATTTCTCTCAATATAGTATCTGATCTATATTCTCAATTCTTGTCACATTTTTGAACTAAGATACAGGAGGCATATGGTAATCATATCAGTCTGAACACAACATGGCATCTGATGTCAGATGGGCAGACCGAGCATACTATTCAGACATTAAAGGACATGTTATGAGCCTATGCCTTGGGTTTCATAGGTTTGGGGAGGATCATTTACCCCTTGTGAAGTTCTCGTACAACAACAGTTATCACTCTACCATTCAGATGGCACCATTTGAGGTGTTGTATGGGCGAGGTGTAGGACACCTTTGTGTTGGAGTGATAGCTTAGAGCGAGTGGTGTTGGGACCTGAGCTGATAGAGGATACAACTAGACAGGTTCGGCTTATTTAGGACCGTATGAGGGAGGCTCAGAGTCAACAAAAGAGTTATGCAGATCTTCATCGACGTCAGTGGGAGTTCCAGCCAGGGGATCGGGTGTTGTTGCGAGTGTCACCCACGAGAGGGGTGAAGCATTTCGGCATTTGGGGGAAGTTGAGTCCACGTTTTGTTAAACCTTACGAGATTGTTGAGCAGGTGGGGAAGGTTGCGTATCGATTAGCTCTTCTAGCGGAGGTAGATGGGGTTCACGATGTATTCCACGTATCTCAGTTGTGCCGTTTTATTGTAGATCCCTCGAAGATTATTACCCCCAAAGCGATAGATTTCCAGCCCAATTTAGAGTACGATGAGGTGTCGATTCATGTGTTAGATACTCAGGTACGACAGTTGAGACATCGTAGCATGTCGATGGTGAAAGTTTTTTGGCTCGACATGGCCACGAGGACGCTACTTTAGAGACCGAGGAGTCGATGCAGACCTGATACCCTGACTTAGATATACAACCTTCCGTCTAAGGTTAGTGAGTTTCCTGTGTTTCATTTCGGAGACAAAATGTTCTTAAGGGTGAGACGATGTAATACCCCAAAATTGTGAGGCTTGATGTTGATCATGTTGTGTTTCAATTCAGGGACGCGTGACGTGTGCGTGAGACTTGTAGATAGAGTGATCTTTAACACGTATAATTTTACCTGATCGAAATTTTGAGGTAATTCTTGCACCATCTCCTTCCTGAATACAAATATTGCAGTGAATACCGCGGGTGCCAAAGCAGTGGTTTTTCAGATATTTCTTGGTTCCTCAGCCTTATACACATCATTTATTCCCCTTTTCATTACTTAGTGTGGCAAAAAACCTTAGAGAAACAAGGAGAAACAAGTAGGTGCTTTGAAGATACAAGGAGGTGAAGAAGCCATCTTTGAGGTGATTTTTCTTAGTGAAGGATGAGGCTTTTGACTTTGATTTCTTCAGGTAAGTTGTAGTACATGGTCCATACTACAATATCCATAGATTGGAATCCTTGTTTGAAGTTGTTAAGGTATAGAAAATCGAGCTCAAAGTTGACTGATTTTTAAAGTTGTGCCGTGACAGATTCGAGTTGGGGCTTTGAGGGCTGATTTTCGATAGGCTACAGTCCAATTTTCGAGTTTGTGCCTTCTGGTGAGTTGTTTCCCTTAGTTTCTAATTTTCAGAAGTGTTTTTAGCTTTTTGATTGGTTGAGTATTGAATCCTATAGGTGTTCGAGAAGTAGACTGGTTCATTCACAGAGGCTAGGGTTTTCCACAACTTAGGGTGCGATTTCAACAGAGGTTTAAAATCAGGCAAGGGATTCTTTTTATGGTTTTGGAAAGCATTTTGGATGTTGGTTAATTCTGAAATTTTTTGTTGAATTTGGCCTCTGTTTTGACCCCGTGATTTTGACCGTGGTATTGAATACCGCAGTGGAATACCATGGATTACTGGGACGGTTCAGACCTGGTTCAGGCCGTGATTTTGAACCGCATTTTTGGTCTTTTGATGGATTCCTTGGTGTTTGACAAGTACTTTATGACATGTGATGTGTTTGATTCTGACATTGCCTATTTTGACATACATGCGCCCGATTTATGACGTAGTTGTTGATAGAATGAACTCATCTGACGACGATTTGATATTGATTGTTGATAATATCTGATAAATATCGTTTGAACTGTTGAACTGGTGATTTGGCCTGTTTGGCCACCTGACCATTTTTGCGTTCTTCTGACTTGGCCCTTTTGGCCATTGTATTGTATATGAGTATCACATTATGGCCTGTTTAGCTGTGTTGCGTTATGAAACGTTTTTTGCCCGATTAGCCTATGTTCTGATGAGGATTTCGTGTGGGGCAGTGTAGCCCGTGTTTATTGAAATACATTTTGGCCGATTGAGCTATTGTGTTGAACTTGGTTTTCAGAAAAAGGCCCCGAGGGGCATACATTGATGATTTTGCCCCGAGTGGGCTGGGTTGAGTGTGTTATTGACTACCATGTTTGTGTGGGTTGACTAGGCGAGAGGTTAGCTCGTGCGAGGGCCCAGTACTAATTGATCTGAGCTATGATTGAGATTGACGTGAGCACCAAAAAGCCAAATGTTGTTCGCCTGAGTTGGGAAGGCCTGGGGGTCCCCGAAGTGTCCTTGGAAATGTTGTCGGCAGGATGAGCGCTAGACATGTTACGTGTTGCATTTGCATTATAGGTTAGATAGGTGTATGTTATGATCATGCATCACTTGCATTTTAAATTCTATATTTATTTACTACTGTTCTAGTTATTGTTATACTTGTGCTATGTATTGGTTACTGTTGTCTGTCGTTATACATTTGCCAAAGGGCTTTTGCCTACGGGGATACCCTTGCTCAGATTTTGCTGACCCCCAAGTGTTTATCCTTTTCAAGTGATACTGATAGGCGTGGTTAGAGGTATGCTGGGATCACAGGGTGGAGCGAATTTACATCTTATGTATTAGTATATTAGGCGTTGCAATAGTCATCACGGTTGTTCTGATTCGGATATTTTTGACGTTTCAGTTCTATGATTACTATTTGGTACTTGAAATTAATTTATGTTAATGGTTAATTGGATAATGGTTTTTACCTGCCTTGTGCTGAGGATCTCAGACTAACTGGCCACTAGTGTGGGCTAATTAGTACGGCGTGGCGTACCGGTGGGAACCGGGGCGTTACAAAAGCTCAACAGCATATCTCTAGATTGGTGTCCTAGTTCAGCCATGATTATGGTCATGGAAAGTAAGGGGTATCCCAAAAGCTACAAAGAGGGTACCTTTGTTCAAAACGTTGAAGTAGCAAAAGTGGCTAGATGTTAAAGTATTCCATGCTAGCACAACTTTTGACCCTGATGGGAACTACATTGCCACAGGTGGCGGTGTTCTTAGGATCAATGCTAAAGGGTAGGATCTTCAAGAGGCACAAAACAGGGCTTACCAAGCTGTCGAGCGAATCAACTGGCCAGAAGGGTTCTATCAGTAAGATAATGGATGGAGAGCTTTGCCTCAGAAAGAAATATGATGGAACACTGAAAGATGATGAACACGTGGGAGTTTGGCCAAGAATTTTTAGCAATGGTCTGGTTTACAGGCATAAAGAAGGTGCATTTTGTGGCATTTATAGCATCGACCATTTACGAGGAGATTGGTCGTTGTCGGATCTAGTGTAATACCCCGGGATGGGGTGGCTTAAAAGGATTGAAAAACTACTCATATAAAAAAGGTGCACATTTCTTTTCTGGTGACCATCCCATAAGAACTTCAAGGTTAAGCGTACTGGCCCTGGAGTAATTCTGGGATGGGTGACCCCCTGGGAAGTTTCCCAGGGTGTGTACGAATGAGACCAAAGCGCATTGAAAAGAACCTGTGTTGATTTTTTAGGCCAGTCTTAAATCCCGGATGGCACGTAACCACCTCCAGTTGTGCAGCGGGCCAGGGTGTTACAGATGGTATTAGAGCAAATCCGCAACCGTGTGCTGTACTGGGAGTACCAGTCTGCTGCCTAGCGGGGCAAAGATCCTTGGCGGTCTGGAGTGTGACCGAGGCGCAACGAGGACGTTGCGTTCTAACGTGGGGGAGAATGTAATACCCGGAGATGGGGTTGTAATACCCCGTATTACTAAATCGGATTAGAATTTAATAATTAATTTTAATCGGAATAATTAATCGCATAATTATGGATTAATTTGAATTTTTGGAATTTATTTAAAAATTGATAAAATAAATTAAATAAATTCAGTTGGGACTAAATTAAATTTTTGGAGATTATTTGATGATTAATAATTAAATTAATTTCAGATGGGACTACACTTAGCAAACTAAAAATTTAAACAGTATTTAACTTCTAAGTACTTGAAATGTAAATCGGAAATGAGAACAGTAGCAAATTAGAAACAAAATTGAGACTTTGAAGTGGGACCCAGCAGATCGATAATCGAGTATTTCAAAATACTCGATTATAAAGGCCAATTCTCGATTATGAAGCAGCAATACTCGATCATGTGAAAAATTCTCGATTTTGTACGGATGAAAACTCGATTATGCCCAAACTCTCGATCATACCTGAAATTCTCGATTTTGAAGTAAATACTTAATCATGTACGGACAGCTCAAATTCTCGATCATGCC
>MAYD01763190.1:0-12686 GCA_001909325.1 Ruellia speciosa
ATATAATATATTACAAATTTAAATTAAAAAAATAACAATAACTTGAATAAAAAAATAATAATTTTATTAGTGTTTGTTAAAGAATACTCATTAAGTAATGATAATTTTTTAAAATAAAAATATAAAAAAAGAAAAATAATAAAGAATAAATAAATAGTTTAAAAAAGAAGAGAGAAAAAAGAAGCATGTGGCTGGTGGGTTTGGTGCCAAACCCACCACCCACTTGCAGTACCTAAAAAACAATTATCTACCACCTGATTGCAAATACCTAATCTAAAATTAATGAAAGTTGTATAATATAAAGGATTAATTCCGCCGTTTGTTTTTTACAAAACCACCCCAAATGGACCGGACCAGTGTCCAGTTCCTGGTTTAACCGGTCGGTCCGGTGCAGTTTTTAAAACAATGCTTCTAGAGATCCAAGATACTACTTTGAACAATAATACATTCCTTTTGTAAGGTCTAGTAAAGACCAATACAACTATACTCTATCTTGCAATCACTTTTGAAAAAATAATGTAAAAGATAGTTATTTTGCCCTTCTACAAGCATGTGAAATTGGAATATTCCTAAAAATGTCTTTAAATTTTCTGTTTTAAAAAAATAAATTGTGGGGCATTCTATCCATAAGGGCTAAAGTTTGGAAGTTAATATTGTACGAAGAAAAAATTAAAGAGAGCAACTAAAGTTTGAGGGAAATGATTTGGTCTATTTATTTTTAGTTATAAAAAGGGAGAAATGCTTATTATAATCAATTGCGTGTAATAGATAAGTAATACAATAGTATCAATATAGCACCAATTAAAGGAGATTTCAATTTGTAATCTCTTTATACCAAAATCTTCCAACTTACTTTGTTATCACCAAATTGGCCATTTTGCATATTTATTACATGGTTTTGAACTTTGTCTATCTAACCTCTTTCAAGTTTGAAACAAACACATGGATGTCATGTCACGGGATGCAACATCAAGTGCATATATGCTACTTTTTATTTTTTATTTATGTTAGACAGAGAAATATATAAAGAAAGGAGTAAAGAAGCGTGGCTTTATATATTATATTATGGTACATATTTAGAATTATTGTAAAAAGATTTGATTTCAACAAAGCGTTTCCATTACAGTATTGTATCTTTGAATTTTAGTTTCTTGCAATACAAACATGGGAATCTTTGATCAATTAAATATTCCCACGGATCTCACAATGACATTTGTTCCCAATACTATACCAAAATTTACGCGTTTATTTGTGATGTAATGTTGTGACAATATTTTGTAGAAAAAACATATATATGTAAGTTAAATTAAAATATTAAATATTAAATACTAAAACAATAAACCACATAATTAATTTGATAATTTTTTTATTATATATATGATGGGAGTGTTATTGGGAAATTGCAAGTAAAAATTCTCTTACATCATATCGTTATTAGAAGAGAAATGAATGATTTATAACTGAGAAAAAAACTCATATATACTATTTTAAAGTTTTGGATTGAAATGTAATTTTAAACTCAATAAATAAATCATTCAGGTGCACTTGCCCACAGTAACGCCTCGAAAAGAATTCTAATTAAATTTCTTTATAATGTTTTTTGGACTAGGAGCACGTTATTTGAAACCGTTAGAGTGGAATTGGGCCTCAATTTGAGCCTTAGTTGAGGTTATTTAAGATAATTTCTTTTATTTTTTCTACTATTGGGCCATATTTGGGCCGCCTGGCCCAGTTCACTATGGTATCCGTCATGAAATCTAAAACCGCGGTCAGTACCGGATCCATTTCTTAGCCTTCCTGGGTGAGCTAATACATTTAGTAAAATTCTATCAAACTTATGAACAAATAAGTTGGTCATATGATGATGCAAGTTGGTGATGGATCGGTGGACTTTGAAGGCCAAAATTCTCTATCTGAGAGATGATTTTAAACTTCCATTTCTTATGGTAAGTTGTTCCTCATATGTCATACAACCTCTCCATCCAAATAGAATTGTTGGTTGAGGTCCAAAGCATGGAGTTCTTCTAAGCCTTCAAATTCAATTGTAGTGTCCCTATTTTGAGAGCCATTTTTCATCGTTTTGGAGATCGATTCAGAATCGGGGTTCTACAAGTAGCTTGTAGATCAATGAGAGTACTTACCATAAAAATAAATGAACCTTGATTTGACTTTAAATTTTGTAGAGGCTGCCAAAGTGAGCTGTTTGAAACTATGATTTAGGGTTTTCCACATCCTTGAAGATTGTGTAAGTGACTTAAGCAAATAGGTCAGGGATTTTCTTTGCACTTTTGGAGTCAACATGTGTTGTTGTTCAAATCTACAGTTTTTGTTGAATTTTAGGTATTGTTCGCTATACCGCGGTATCGACCAAGGTGTTCAAATACCGTGGTGACCCGGTTTGTTGACCAATCTAACTGATCGCTATGGTTTGTGTCGTGGTTTGCAACCACTACGGTGAATACCACGCGAAACTGTTGAGTTTAACCATTGACTGTTTGACTGCTTTATTGGTATTTTATACTGCAATATACTGCTATATCAGTTGCCCAGTACATGTGATATTATTATATTGTGATTAATTGCGCTCGAATTGAATTTTTATTGCTGAATAAATTGGTAAGGTTTTTATAAAAGCTCTAGGAAAATCATTTCGTTGATTAAAGATGTAAATTCTTTCACTATGTTATATTCTGTTTGGTCAATTGTGGATTTGAAAGGGAAACTCTTCTCAAATGGTTTTCAAATACTTATGTTTTATTGGAAAACCTAGGGACTACTGCTTTTGACCGCCAAAGCAATTTTAGTGTTGTTTTAAGAAAAAGTCCTAGTTTGGACAAGCTTTTGACTTTTATGGGCATATTGGGAATTGTTATGGACATTAGATTTTGAAAAGGGACTCGTTTGAGCAAAGTATTGATTTCTGCCATTTTTAGCTAGTTGTGGTTTGATTTGACTTGATTTGTGAATATTGGGCCTTGCTATCGCCGTGGCCTTATGATATTTTCCTTTCGGTTGAATAGTCATCATGATGGTGTGAGTTGCTAGATCAATATGTGAAAGGCCTGTACTGTTCGGACTGGCTAATGAGCTCTTGCAGGATGCACGTAAGATATGTTCTGTATTGCATTTAAAATAGGTATGTGTATATTAGGTTCATGCATGATATGCATTTATTTATCTTTTATCTATATAATTGCGATTGAAGCACCAGGTATAGGACTTGTGTGATATTTTATCGAATATATTGATCTATATATGTGTTACTTTTAAAAAGCTATGCTTCTATTATGGGGGACTCCTTATTCAACTTTTGTTGACCCCCTTTATGTGTTTTATTTCTTATAGATGATCATGTCAAACAAGAGCAGCGCATTAGGGTTATGGGGATTGAGAGGATAGACTGTATTTTATTTTGACTCTACGTACTATGTACTTGGCTATGTGACCGTGATAGTTCTTTTGAATAGGCAGTGGTGTGACTTATCCTCTTTTAACTTTATGGTTGTATGAATCTGTGTACTTGTTCATATATAGTATGTGTTATTGCTTTCCTTATTCGAAATCACTTAACAAAGAAGAAAATCCCTATGTGTTTTATTGCACCTTATCTTCTACTAGTGAGTTTAAATTAACTGGCCACTACTTTATGTTAGCTAGTATGGGTGGTGTACCCAATAGAAAGTAGGGACGTTACACCTCCGCACCCCTGAAAACGCCTCCCTAAGCCTATGGGCTCAACTTCAGGCCTGAACGCAATGACATTGGGCTACTCACCTTGTCAATATAAATGATACTCCATTATATTTGAGATATATAATAATTAATTTATTATTAGTCATTTTTATACCAAAACTGAAAATTTTAGAATAATTGAGTTGAAAAGGTCAAAGTTATAAGGATTGGGGCTTAGACTTTAAATTAATCAAATATATTCTGATGTAGTTTGCAGTAATGTTTTGAAAAAAAATAGTGTAAGAAAAAAATTAAATGGAAAAATTAAATAGTATACATGCATGATTGAAATATTTAACCATTTAATCATGAGGGGTGGTGCTTCAGTGTGGAGGGAAGACGTTGTTACGGGAAGACTCTTGTGATGGGCCTACCTTAGATGATGACGTAGTGGTAGAAACCCCTATGGATGGTTTTGCTCATATGTTGGGAGTGTTTGGGCATTACCAGGTTCCTTTATATAATTTGCTTATTTGATTGAGTTTTTAAAATTTTCTATGTTCACCTAGAATGTTGGGAGAGCTATGAATAAACAATGTCACATGCATTTGAGGAATATGGTGGCTTTGTATCATCTGGTTGTGTTGGTGATTCTGGAGACTAGGGGACCTTTCCAGAGGGTGGATCTATTCTTGGAAAATGCTTGGGTATGAGGCATTGATGATTAGCGAAATTGTGGGTTAAGCGGGTGGTGTCTGGGTGTTGGTGGCAATGGCCACCCCATTCTCGTTCTCCACTATGGATAGGCACCTATGCATGATTACAATTAAAGTTTAAAGGGGCACTTCTGCTTGGTGGTTTATTAGAATTTATTTGAGTCTGGTAGCCATTGTTCAAATGAGGGATTGGAAATATTTACGAGGGATTCGCCGAAGGGTACCAAATTCTTGGGTTGTCCTTGGTGATATTAAGGAGGTGCTTACTCCAGAAAAGTAGTGTGAGGCGGTTTTATCTCATATGTGAGCTGATATATTTGCAGAGATGCTTAGGGATTGTGGATTAGCTTCATTTTATACTGCTCTCCAATTGCATACTTGGTGCCAAAAGCAAGAGGGTAGGGGCTGGATTGCAAAGAGGTTGGATTGTGTCACTGCAACCGTTCAATTGATTTCAATGTTTTCTAATGCAAGTGTGGAAGTTTTAGCAAAGCGTCATTCAGACCATCATCCTCTACTGCTTTGTTGTGGTGGGGGTTTTGGGATGACTAGACAACATCCCTTCAGGTATGAGGCTTCTTGGGCACTGCATTCAGATTATGCTTCTATTGTGCAGCAGACTTGGGATAATCACAAGTAGAAATGAATGGGAGAGGCTTTGTCAACCATTCAGGAGGCTTCCTTGACTTTTAATAAAGAGGTGTTTTGCCATTTGGCTGAACAAAAATGAATGCTCCGTGGTAGGCTTCGTGGCGTAGAGTGAGTATTGGCAGCTAGGGATGACCACCATATGCATCAGTTGGAGAAAAAACTTACTGCAGAATATGAGAATATTCTTAGACAAGAGGAATTACATTGGTATCAGAAGTCACAAGAGAAATGAGTGAGATTAGGGGATAAAAATACAGCTTACTTCCATGCCTAGACAGTTGTTCATCGACGTCGCAATATAATTTTGGTCTCACTCTGCTGTCCGGAGAATGGACTAGTGATATAGTGAATCTCCAGTAGGGGGCCATGGATTTTTTCTCTATATTGTATGGTGTGGGGACGGTACAACATTCTGCGCGGCTGGATGGGTGGCAGCCGCTACTATATTGAGGAACATGAGGCAACTTCATTATCTAAACCCGTTGAGAAAAAGGAGGTTTGAAAGGCTTTGTGGAGTATGAAGCCATTTGCGGAACCTAGACCAGATGGATTTTAGGTTGTTTTCTTCAAGATGTATTGGAATTTGTTGGGGGATGCTTTGTGGGATCTGGTAAAGTAAGCGTTCGAGCATGGAGTGGTGGATTTAGATATCACTCAAACACTTGTTTAATCCCAAAGGTTCCATCTCCAGGTGTATATATAAAGATTTGCGGCCTATCAGCTTGTGCAATATTGTATATAAGATAATTACGAAGGTTTTTGTCCATCGACTGCACCCTATCTTGTTGGGTTATATTGGACCATGTCAAAGTGCGTTCATCCAGGGATTTGGAACGACGGATAATGAGATCATCTTACATGACGTTATGGCTGTTTTACGTAATAAAAAAAAATGGCATCATCATAATATGGCTATAATTATTGAATTAGAAATTAACGTATAATAATATATCATGGGGCTTTCTTGAGGAATGCCTAGTGGAGCTGGATATTCCGACATACATCCGTGCACTTATTATGCACTATGTTCGCTCCCTTACATATTCGAAACAATGGAATGGTGAGCTGATGGAATACATTATGCCATCTAAAGGACTCCGTGTAACAGCCAGTGTCACTGTGCAGTGATTCGAAAATTTTATTGGGAATAAAATGTCAGAAAATGAGTAAAAAATTTTCGCGAAATTAATTATTGGGAATAATTAATTTCTAAGATGCGAAAAATTTAATTCATGACATTTGGAACAGAAGAAATCATCGAATTGATTTGACTTGGATAATTGATTGGGTCAAAATTCGAAAGGCCCAACAGGAGTGGGTGACAGAAAGGAAAATAAAAAGAAAAGGAAGCAGGTGAGATCGAGAATTAAGGTATGCAGAATCGAGAATCGAGTATTTGTGGATACTCAATTATGGTTGCCAGAACTCGATTCTCGATTATGGTGGAAAAGCAAGGAAAAATTTGCTAAGGCAAAAGATCGAGAATCGAGTATTAGGAAATACTCGATTATGGCAGAAATTCACGATAATGAAGTAGTGAGGATATTGTTACTGCATGAAAGAAGGAAGAATTGGTTAAGACAATAATCAAGAATAGAGAATTACAAAATACTCGATTATGGCAGTGAAAGACTCGATTCTCGATTATGGAGAGAATACTCAATTTTGAGCTGGAGGGAAATGGAGGCAACACTCAATGATGATCGAGAATCGAGATTATTAAATACTCGATTACGAAGCAGAATTCTCGATCATGAAGCAGAATTCTCGATTATGACAGAATACTCGATTATGGGTGAAATTCTCGATCATGCATGGCATTCTGAATACTCGATTATGAAGCATGAAGTGAAATACTCGACATTTCCTGCGGATGCAAAATACACGATACTCGATTATAAAGGAGGCTAAATACTCGATTATAAAGAGAAAATATGCGATTCTCGATTATGAGGTAGAATGGCTAAAATACTTGACACTCGACATTACTGAAGGAAATTCAATAAGGCAGGTGTGTTGGTTTTTTTGTTTAGAAAGTGTGTCATGTTTTTGGTTATGTGTGTTGTGTTTTTTGTTTTCAAAAACTCGGCACACTAATGCTGAAATAATAAAAAACACAACACACTGATATTAAAAAACACGACAACTCGACACACCCTCAAATTAAAAGAACCAAAATTGATGTGGCGGCCAGCAGATTGGTTTGGTTGGTTTAGTTTCGAGTTTTTTTATTGTCGTGTTTCTGGATGGAAAAAAAAACATGACACAGCTGAGACAGAAAAATAGAAAATACGACGCATGTATTAAAAAACACGACACACTGCATAATTAAAAAACTCGACACAGGCAAATGGGGAAATTAATTCTACTAGTTTCAGAAACAGAAAACACGACACATGCAGAGTAAGAAACACGACACAGGGGCAGAAAATTAAAAGTCCTGACACAACAATATTAAAAGGCTCGACAAACTCAGTTTGGAATTACGAAAATCTCGACACTCCAGTTTCAGAAAACAAATAATTCGGCACAAAGAGGTGTGTCAAGGAAATTGATTTGCAGAATTGATTTGAGGAACAGTAACCAAACTCCCTAATGTCTAGTATCCTGCATGGGTATAAATAATGGACTTAGTGAGATTTTTATCATTCCATCTCATTTCTTCCAGTTTCAGTCAAGAACAGAACACTTCTAGAATTTTTTTCTTCTTGTCCAAAAATCTGCATGCCCAGATCCTGCTCAGTTCAAGATGATTTTGAGACATCTATTGAATTTCAAAGGTAGTGTCTGGATTTGAAATCGGTTTCCGGATCAAGTTTCGAAGACTGTTTATAAAGGTAAGGATTCCTACACTTGGACAACCATAAGTCCCACCTAAACGGAAACACCGAATATGATTATTCGGTTTGGTAAATTTAAATAAATGATGCAATCATTTATTTATTCGTGTATTTATTTCCTTACCGATTGTGGATGATTCTGTGATTGATTGATGTGCTTAATTGCACTATGTGACTAAGTGAATTTGATATATTCACTATGATTGACTTCTGTATATTGCAAACATGCATTTTTATGCCCGTACGTGTGTCTGTTGAGGATGTACTCTAATTCATATCGTATGGGAATGTGTTCTCATGAATCCTTAGAGTTTCACCTCACTATGGAGCACGCTAAGTGGGGGCTATCCGGATTGTACGCGTTCATCGTGTCCTGAGTTGTGCCCGTAGTTTGAAGAGTGGCTTAGTGTATTCTATGAGTTTGTGTGATGTGTGAACCGTGTAATGATGTTGCGTGAGTACCGTATAAAGGCACGTAAGCACGACACTCTTGTGAGCTCGTGAGCGTTGAAAGGATAGGCCAGGGGGTTCAGAGTTGTCATGATTGTGATTTGATTTGACGGACACTCTTGTGAGCTCGTGAGCATTGAAAGGATACGCCAGGGGGTTCAGAGTTGTCATGTGTATGATGATGAATTGACGGATTATGTGGATTGTGTGATTATGACATATGCATTGATTTGAAGTGCATATTTCTAAAAGCTGCATACACAACATATTATACTGTTGCATGCTTTATAAAATAAACCCTTGGGAGTATATTGGAGATATTCCCCTAGGACTCATGCGATTTCCAAATTGCATTAATTAAACTGGATGTGTAGATCCTTACTTAGTCTTTATGACTAATGGTACTTCTTATGCAATGCAGGTATTAAAGGGCTTAGAGGAACTACCTCTAGCTCTAGATGGACTTAGAAATATTTGGGATTCCTGGGTATTTAAGTGAGTTGAGGGAACACTTGTTAGCTTTCTGTTACTCGCTTGTTGATTTCATTCCGCTGATATTATCTGTTTTTCTTAAGCACTCATTATTCATTTAATATTTGCTTACTCAAGAAACAATGATCTTGTATAGAATCGGCTTGTTTTTAGTGGCCGATGTCTCGGAGTGAGATCATACGGTTGTAATAGATTAGTCGGCTTGTATGAAATAGCCGAGTCCCAGTGTGGGACATTTTCTTTTCTTTTCGAACTTTGAACTTAGAATATAATAATATATTTTGTGTCTATGTGTTTGATTATTCTGAGTAACAGAGAGCTGCGATCAGAGGGGACCAGTTTCTTAAAAATCCAGCGTACTCTGATAGGATTTGTAGATGATTAATTATCCTGAGCACCGAGCTTATGAGGGGTTAGGCGTAGAACCCTTTATAAGTTAGGTGTGGCGGTGACATTTCCGTACGTGGGAAACGGGGTGTTACAGAGTGGTATCAGCGCGTATATGCTCTATACTCAGAATAAAAATTGGAAACTTAATGTGCCTGTGTGAATTAAAATTTGGTATAAACTCGTGAGTTTGAGAGTTGGGGGGTTCTAGTGGGTTTTGTAGTATCTCTGCGTGGTTGATATGTGTATGAACGTTGGTGCCGTTATGGTTCTAACCCTCCCATACGTTACGAATCAAATTGGGTCGATTGGCAATGAAAAACATCGCTCGATTCCCAGATGCCGCCTAGAAGGGGTAGACCAGTTCAGGTTCAGAATAAGGATCCTAAGGGTTAGAATCTGGGGATTGTGGAAAAGTCAGTTGGCAGTGTTCCGCCCAGAGCACCTCAAGGGGCTGCAGTGTAGAATCAGCCAGAAATGCCAGAGGCGTCAGTCATGGATCAGTTCACGCAGTTAATGGCATTCATGAATAGAATGGCTCAGGAACTGCTGCTCCATTGAATCACTTCAAAGAGGTGGCAAGGATGAAACTACCCCAGTTCTTTGGATTTACCGACCCAGCCGAGCTTGAAAGATGGTTGAGTCGTATGGACGGTGCCTTTCGGGTGGCAAGTTGCCCGGAGGACCACAAAGTGGACATTGGAGTTCACTACTTGGATGGTGAGGCCCGCAGTTGGTGGGAGACAGTGAAAACTGATAAACAGGATGATCCAACCTACGATTGGACACGATTTGTGGCAAACTTGAAGTCCAGGTTCTATCCCATCTTCATGAGAAAGATTAAGGTAGATGAATTTAAGGATCTGAAAATGACCCAAGGAATGACAGTGGCAGAATATCACGCCAAGTTTATCGAATTGGCCAAGTACCTCCCTGAGGGATGCAAGACTGATGAGTACTTCGTGGATCAGTTCGAAGGGGGACTGCCTCCATGTATCAGGAATGTAGTGCCAGCTTTGGGACTGACTACGGTACAAGAAATGTATGAAAGGGCTGCAAATCTGGCACGAAGATCTGATCAGTCCTACTGGGAAAAGGTTGAGGAAGAACAGCAAAGAAAGAAGCTTAAGGGTGTTGTGATTCCAGATACCCAGCCTATCCGATATGAGAAGTCTGGGGAACAGGGGGAACAGTCCAATCATAATAGCAACTAGGAACAGGATCAGGGTCAGGATAAGGCCTTACTGGTGATCGATGAGACACTTCGCCCTATGAGGAGACGTGGAGTGTGTGGTCGTTGTCAGGGATTGTAACGCCCCCACATCTCACAGTGGGTGCGCCACGCCGTATTGACTAACCTAGACTTGTGGCCAAGTAATCTAGGCTCGCCAACACAAGGCAGGTAGAACAAATCACAAGCACAAATGCACATAAGGTCCAAATTCTGACATTAAGTAGATTCGAATAGGGAAAACGTTAACACATAGGTTCATGCTGAGTTCACATAGACAAATACATAATAACGGAAGCATAGGTCAAGATACATCGCACGTCCACCGCCTACTAACGAGAATAGACTAAGATACAAGTCACGTAGTCACATTACACACCAACAAGCAAAAAAATAAACAACACCCTAGCTACGATACTCTCAACCCGACCCGTCATGCTGATCAACAGTACCTGAAAGGAGTAACACACGGGGGTCAGCCACCGCTGAGCAAGGGATCCCCCGCGAACAGCCACCAACACAATAATATGATAGAAATACCGGAAATCATACAGAAAGCGGTAAATAAAGCGACACCATTAACTAACTCACCCATCCCACAACAGGCGTTCGGTTAACAGTTGTAAAAGAATGAAATGCGATGCACGTGATGCGTGAGTCCTAACATCCACCTATCTAACCTAGATGCAACAGGTTATATGCCTAGCGCGCAACCATAGAGGGCGATCGTTCTGGCCATCCCAATGCCCTTCCCTAGCATAGGGGCACAACGGAGGAACACATTAGCAGCCTGTCCCCCTGAGGCCCATGAGTCAACGACTCATGGAGAGATACATTATCAGCTCATCCCCCAAGGGCTCACTCCACGTACCACGAAGTACCAAACCACTCAAACCAAAAGAGTCATCCGGGATTTTCACCACACACGCGACAAAGAGTCGCTTTACAAAATACCCACACACACCAAAACGTTCCCGAAGGTTTGTATCACCAAAATACCCACTCACATGAGACCAAACGAAATCACAATGCGAGAACATAAATCGAACAACACGTCGCCTCACACTACGCATAACAATACCATGTCTAACGCACGTACGCAATCGAGGTGTGAAGTCAAACACTCAAGCTCACTAACGACAATGCATAAACAGAACACTATGTCATACTAAGGTAAGTGATAGCTCTAACGCACCAAGATCAAAAGAATCTGCCTAACTGCACACTGGACTTCGCGCGGTCCATTGCACGGTCCTCAAGGACCGCGCGGCCAAAACCGCGCGAGCTGCGCGGTTTGCACGCACGGTCTGTCAAACCGCGCCCCTCCCCTGCCCGAAAATCTGATTATCACACATGCAATTACACTACATTTCAAGCCATAATAATGCTAAAAACATAAAAAGATCAAGAACCCCTTGCCTTGGACAAATTTCACAAATCTTGCACCGAAGGAAAAATCTATCAACAATTAAATGCAGCCAACTTCACAAAACCCTACAAGACTCAATTCTTAACCAAATGAGATTTCGAAAGATGTTCTGGAAACTAGAGACAAAGCTCTACAAATGTTAAGAAAGAACTTACCCGAGATTTGATGTCTTGCAAAAAGTAAGGCTTTTAGTCAATGTTTGAAAGAGCTTTTTGATCGAATTCTTGAATATTTTGATGTCAATCTATTGAAATGATCAATTTTGAGTTGATTTGGATACTTGATGCGGTTTACGCTTTTCTGTGTTTTGTTTTGCTGTTTTGAGAGGTGCAGGACTCGATTACTAGAGATTTTGAGCCGAAGTACTGGATGACCCGCGCTGAGGACCAGAACCGCGCACAGGAGCACGCGCGAAACAGAAAGATCGAGGCTGAGTAACGCGCGGTCCTTGAGGAAGGCGCGCCAGACCGCGTCCAATCCAGTGTGTCAACCAAGAAAGTTCACGTGGTCCTTGCGCGCGGTCCTTGTGGACCGCGCGACGGACCGCGCGACATGCGGAATTGAGGCCTGAAGTCTGATGAAAGGCCCAGCAGCCAAGGGAGGAAAATTCTGATTACTTAGAGGAGAAACACACGAATTTGCAACTTAGACTTTACTTACACACTTTCCATATCCACTCTCTTGAAAATACACTCTAGAGAATTGCGAGAAGACAGAGCTTCCTTCGATCCAAAGGCGAAACAATTGATAGGTTGTATTTTACATGCTTCCATACGTTGATTGTTCGGATTTTATGAACTCAGTTGTTTTTATTCAAG
>MAYD01763220.1:0-16253 GCA_001909325.1 Ruellia speciosa
AATTTATGCTTAAAACAAATTGGATATATAGAAAATACTTTTTGCATAAAAACTATGTATATTTCTTTTTTTACAATTTGTTATATAATTCACCACATAAATTATTAGTTGGTATAAAAAATACAAACGTGGCATCCACGTGCTAATTTGGTTGTCATGTGACAATTAATTGTTAATCCTACTGCTACGTGGCATTTAAGTTCTTAATTACTTGATTAAATTTAAAAAGTACCATTTGAACCAATTATATTAGGAAGTTAGCGTACCAAATGAAGTATTTCAAAACACAGGGTACCAAATGTATTTGAGTGTATATTTATGATACCAAACGAACATTAATTATTCCATCTCTTTCCTTAGTGAGGTCCAAAAATGACCATTCCCTTCAACAAGTGTCCTTTGAAGTTCAACAATCCAAGTCCAATTCCACAATTTGGTCCTGGAGATTATATAACCAGCCCTCATTAGTTAATCATCCAACCCGGAATTGCGGATAATGTCCTTACACTGCCCAAATTTCAATGAAGTCCCAAGTCCCGCTGAATTATTCAAGAACCGGGTCCACGGTAAGGTTTCAACTATTGTCTAAAAAATTCCACGTGTCCCAGATTAAGTGTTGTTTGATAATAGTACTTGACACTTAAACTTAATGGTTCAATACTTAATCCATTAAATTGGTTTGATAACAGTAACTGAATCACTTAATTGATTAAGTGGTTTGAATCAATAGAGTAAAATAGAGTTTAGAATTAACTGATTTGATCTTCACTTATTACTACTTAATCAAAATTGACTTACAATATATTTTTTAATTAAATTAAAAATAATTTTATTATTATTAAAAATAGGGTCTACAATATAATTGTTGCACCTTACCACATTACCTTTTTCATAAGGTCTGCGAGCCCAAATCCTTCGAGGTAGAACGCCTTTGACGTAAACTCATGCTATTGCCGTAAGGTATACCACATGGAATCCTTGCGATGTCATTGTTGCAAAGTTAACATGTCCAAATTGTTTGTCATGACCTTGTCGAGGGACCTTACGACAAAAACTGCGTGAACTTGCTTTTTTGTTAACTCCTTTGTCATAAGGTTTGTCCATGCAACCTTACAAGAGCACCACTTTTCCAATTTTTTCCAAGTCAGATTGGGTTGGGCGGGTTAATTTTGTTGGCGATGGTCTTATCCTTCAGCCGACTCATATCCTCTTCCATACTCAGGCACTTAGTCTAATAAATACTGTCTCAATCCAAATTAAATGCTTTTAATTTATTGGTCGTCAAGACTTTGGTTAAAATCTCAGAAAGCTTGATCCAAAATTTGAAGGTGTTACAATAATTTCGATCTGGCCATTCCGGCTCCAATAAAAAATGAATAGGAACCGGAATTGAACCATACACCGGAAAATCCGGCTCTAGTTTGGTTCCCGTCCTAACATTGTTCTGGTTCTGATTTGGTTCCATTCCGGTTCCAGAGGATTCTGGTTCTACTAATTTGGCAGTTTGGTCTTTTTTTTGGTATTATATAAAGGATACTAATTATTGTCGTCTGTGGAACATTTTGTGCAAAAACATTCTAATCACATAGTCTAATCAGCATGCCGGAGATCACTAGCTAGCTAGTCGGTTCATATGGTGCCCGGTACATATATAACCCTTTAGTCAAAGTGTTTTACAATTATAAAAAGACATTACGAACAGATTAATTTAAAACACCTTAAAGTTTCTATTTGTTTTATTTTATTTGTAAAGTGGTGCCAACGAGCACGACGCGGACCAACTAAGGAGCTCTGACATGCATGTTGATTGGATGAAGCATGAAGCCATCAGAATCGTTTTGCACAGAAGGAGCAAAAGTGCATATACACAACATTGTTTTCGAACATCTACTATAATGTAAAGAAAAAAGGACCAAAACCGCCAAATACAACAAGTTGGAGGACCGATCCAGAAAATGACAGGTTTGCAATCCCCCCGCACAACATGTGTACTGTTGAGGTAGATGACACTGGGAGGAGGCCAGAGGATCGTCAGGGGTGGGGGGGGGGGGGGGGGGGGGGGGGGGGGGGGGGGGGGGGGGGGGGGGGGGGGGGGGGGGGGGGGGGGGGGGGGGGGGGGGGGGGGGGGGGGGGGGGGGGGGCGCCTGGGATTAATATAGCATGGTATATGTTGATTCGAGAGGGCTATTTTCATCTTCCCAGCTGTCATATATTTCTGGTATCTGGGTGCAAAGGGCCAGTGAATTGAAGTTGATAGGACTGTGTGTCTGTGTTCTTTTGTTTGCCAAGATTAATGGAACAGAGTTACGAATGAACAGAGGGTTTGCAACCACTTTTCCAAGTCCATTTAATTTCCAGGTCATAGGCTGCCCTGGAATGAAATGCGTTGATTGATTTGTTTATAATATAATTTATGTGAATATTTGTTAGGTCGATTATATTCAAAGAAATTTTAGATATTTATTGATTTAATTGTTCCTTTTTTAGTGTAACAACAATTAATAAAATAACAAAATTTGTATCATCATCTCATCTTCAACTGAAAAAACCAATAATTTTATATGGATGCAATATAAAGAACTAATGGCCAGAAGCTTCCAATAACGAAATTTAGTACAAGGACATGAACCACATGTACATACAACAGAGAATCACAAATACACTGGTATACATTCTCTCCAAACTCTAACATCTTTGAAAGATGAAGTACAAAGGAAAGACATTCCTAATATTTTCTTTCTCCCAGTTACTTCAGTTGACTGCTGTTCCATGAGGAGCATGTTTGGGATGAATGGAAATTAAATGACACAAATACGAGAAATAAGGACTTTATTTAAAACACGTTTCAACAAAACAAGGGTTTGGTTTATTATCGTTCATGAAATGATTGATATAAAATAAGAAAGTAGAAAATTCTAATATTTAACTGCTGGAGGTGGAGGTGATTTGTACTTATAAGGCGGGGGTGGTGGTGACTTATGGTCGTAAGAAGGGGGTGGTGGTGACTCATATTTATATGGTGGGGGTGGTGGTGACTCATACTTGTATGGTGGGGGAGGTGGCGACTCATATTTATATGGTGGAGGTGGTGGAGATTCGTACTTGTAAGGTGGGGGAGGTGGTGACTCATACTTGTAGGGTGGGGGAGGTGGTGACTCATATTTGTATGGTGGGGGTGGTGGCGACTCATACTTATATGGAGGGGGTGGTGGCGACTTATACTTGTAGGGTGGAGGTGGAGGTGATTTGTACTTGTAAGGTGGGGGAGGAGGCGATTCATACTTATATGGAGGGGGTGGAGGCGATTCATACTTGTATGGTGGAGGTGGAGGTGATTTGTACTTGTATGGTGGGGGAGGTGGCGACTCATACTTGTATGGTGGGGGAGGTGGTGATTCATACTTGTACGGTGGGGGTGGTGGGTTCTCATATTTGTGTGGTGGAGGTGGTGGGGACTCATACTTGTATGGTGGGGGTGGAGGTGATTTGTACTTGTATGGTGGGGGAGGTGGTGACTCATACTTGTAGGGTGGGGGTGGTGGCGACTTATACTTGTATGGTGGGGGTGGGGGTGACTTGTACTTATAAGGTGGCGGAGGTGGTGATTGATACTTGTAAGGTGGTGGTGGAGGCGACGCATACTTGTAAGGTGGAGGTGGGGGTGAAGCGTATTTGTAAGGAGGTGGAGGTGGTGATTCATACTTATATGGCGGAGGTGTATAGTCATACTTAATAGGCTGCGACTCATTAAATGGTGGTGATTTGTAAGCAAAAGACGGTGGCAAAGAATAACTCACCGGAGCTGCAACAATGACGGAGAGAAGGGCTACCAGAAGCCACTTTAGGGGCTCCATGACTGCACCCACCTTGCGGATCACCGGGCAATCTAAATATGTCTTTTCTTTTAAACTTATTTGTTTGTGTTATATCAACTCGTCCCCCTTGGGTTTGTTTATATAGGCAATTCCCAGCTCAATAATAATAATAATAATTAAATAGGAAATGTAGAATAATATGTATAGTTGGATGGTTGGTTGTATAGCCTAACACACACACAAAATTGAAGTTGTCAGTTTATTAAGAGTGGTTAGTTTTTCATTATCTTGCACACAACTTAAATATTAATCAGTTGCAATCCTTTTGAGTATTTGCATTTCGTGTGGTGAAATACTAGTCTTTTAAAAGTAAAAAAGGTTTGTTATACGACTAATCTTTCCCATTAGAACCTTATAATTAAGTTAGAAGTACCTGAAAACGACATCCAATACTGTCTCTGTTAATGAATTCTAGTATTTGGAATACAACTAGGAAGTTTAGAATATAAGAAATGCTTCTTAATGGTAGTCATCACTCATTACTTTGGGGAGTTTGATTAGGGTTCAATACTTTAATCATGACGACTTTTGGGAAAATAAAATATGTTAATTCTTAATTACATGCTCAACACCATTAGACGTGCAAATACAAGCGCATTTTTATTTATTTATTTATTGCCTAGTGTCGCGCTCGTACTTTAACTTTGACTACTTTTTTAATTTTGTATAAATATAAGTTTTGTAATTACATTTTTTGTTTATTTTTCAATTTGCTCTAACATATTTTTTTCTGTTTTAAAAAAGTGATAAATTTTGAATTATGATGGAAATTTAGTTTTAATGGTATGATGGCTCTATAATTTCTCTTATAATAATCTCTATCGTTAATTAACAAACTTAAAAGAGCGATTTCTGCTATTTTCCTTGAACATGCAACACAACGCTTTTGCGGGGACGACAACGGCTATCGGCACCCACGACGGCTATTCGCACTCGTGGGTATTTGGTGTGGTGGATGGCCGGTGAAATGACCCCGCTCGATCCGCTACCCGTCCCATCCTATCCGTCCCACCCTTTTATTTAATTTAATTTTTAATTCTTATATTATATATTTAATAATTTTTATTATTTTTAATAAAAATATTTAATATATGTATTTAAAGTATATTGTGTTGTTTGAAATTTTTAATTTTTAGTTTTTATTTATTATTATTGTTATTTTAATTTTTTATATATTTTAATATTAATTAATTTATTTTTTAATTTTAAAAAATTAAATTACTCATGGGCAACTCATCCCCTAGATGGGACGGATGGCCCAATAACCTAACGGGACATGCAGTAGGGCGAGTTTGTCTCGCACCCCATACCTATCCTGTTGACATCCTATGATACGATACGCTTATAAAAATCACAATGAAAAAGAGTTAATTATATACATATAACACATGCACACACTGCACATATATATAATTATAATATTGACTGACAAAAAATATATTACTTTATCCCGTTTCTTGAATTTATCACTGTGTTTCATTTATGATATGGTCAAAAAATTATTCATATTTTCTTTTTCACAATTTCATTAACTTTCATAATTAAAAATATATTATATTTTCTCACTTCTTCTAGTCACAAAAAACCTCTAAAAACCTCATTTTTTAAACAACATGCGTTACGTACAATAACAAAGGATAGATTTTGAGAATAAGAAAGTATAATATTATGTTTTTAGGGAAAATAATTTTATTTTATCACTTTTCATATATAATTTTTTTAAAAAAAAACTAGAGTATGTTTTATTAAATTAAGCAAACGTGCTAGCAACCAAAATACATATGAGATAGGCTAGAAAAAAAAACGTGCTATCCACCAAAATACATATGAGAGGCTAGAAAAACGGCAAATTGTACAAAAATTTACATCCAGTCAATTGTTTCCTCAAATACATTATTCGGTAGTAACTCAGTAACAATTAAATTTCTCTTATTAATATTATTACATTATTACTATAAATGATCACAAAATATATATTTTTAATGTATTTTGTGAAAATTTGTTTTAAAATTATTGTCACAAAAAAATGACAATTGTAGATTATAACGTTTGAGATAATTTTTCTCTTGTATACCATAGTAAAATATACACTGATATATATACATCAATAGGCAATGTCAAATAAGGTAACTAGATCCTAGATTCCATATTATACATATATTTTATATTACATTCTATAGCACTCCCCCTCAAACTGGATCATAGATGTTGATCATGCCCAACTTGTTACAAATATACCTAATTCTTGTGTCATTGAGTGCTTTGGTAAAGATATCTCTAAGTCGTTCTCCAGTGTCCACATGCCCTATAGTAAACAACTCATGTTGCAACTTTTCTCGAGCAAAATGACAATTAATTTCAATGTGCTTAGAACGCTCATGAAGTTGGAACTGTAGGCTTAATCCCAATTTCCTCAAGAAGTTGACATTCCCAGAATAACTCAGATCGAGGCACCACCTTCTGCTTCTTACTCCTCCAGGACATCAAATTCCATCCAATAAAGATAAAATAACCTGCAGTAGATCTTCGACCGATCTTAGAGCTCCCCCAATCTACATTTGAAAAGCACTCAATATTAAGTTGTCCACTGCTCTTGTACAAGATTCCCAATCTAGGAACACCTTTGAGGTAACATAGAATATGCTCTAAGGCATTCCAATGATTGACTGTCGTTTTGGACATAAATTGGCTCACTACACTCATAACATAGGCAACATATGGGCGATTTATGGTGAGATAATTCAGCTTTCCAACTAGTCTGCGATACCTTTTAGAATCCTCGTATAGAATCCCTTCATCCATAAGATGTTGATTAGGAATCATTGGAGTGCTGGATGGTTTTGCACCCAATTTACCTGTTTCCAACAATAGGTCGGACATATACTTTTGTTGGGGCAGAAAGATACCCTTATGATTTTGCAAGACTTCGATCCCTAGAAAAAACTTCAATTCACCAAGATATTTAGTTTCGAAATGGCCTTGAAAAAAATCTTTTAAGAGCGATATGCCCTCCCATCACTACTTGTGATAATGATATCATTAGCATACACCCCAAGTAAAATGATTCCTCGAGTAGTATGTTTGAAGAGTACTGAATGGTCACTCTTGCATTTCTGCATGCCAAACTGTTCCACCACATGGCTAAATTTGCCAAACCAGGCACGGGGGCTTTGCTTCAACCCATATAGTGACTTGTGTAAATGACATACCATAGCTCTCTTCCCCTAAGCAACAAAGCTATGAGGTTGCTCGATATAGACTTCCTCCAATAGATTACATGCAAACAGACATTCTTAACATTCAATTAATGTAGAGGCCAATCAAAGGTCACTGCCAAGGAAATAAAGAGGCGGACTGAAGTCATTTTAGCCACTGGGGAAAAAGTCCGAGTAATTGACCCCATATGTCTGGGCATACCCCTTAGCCACTAAGCGAACCTTAAGACGACCATCGAGCCATCTGAACGACATTTTACAATAAACACCCACTTACACCCAATTGGTATCTTACTTGCAGGAAGAGGGACTAAATCCCAAGTACCTTTGGCATCTAAGGCATACATCTCATCTAGCATCGCAACTCGCAAACCAGGATGGGAAAAGGATTCATTTACAGATTTGGGAATAGGGATAGAGTCAAGGGAAGTAACAAAGAAACATGAAGGAGGAGTCAAGTGATAATAAGAAATAAAGGAGCAAATAGGGTAGGTGCACTGGCTTTTACCTTTTCGAAGAGTAATAGGAAGACATCAACCTGAGGAGGATCAACAAATGATGGAAGAAGCAGCGCAGGACTTGCATCGGAAGGATGACGATGGGCATATGTTAGAGGGAAAGGTGAAATGAGTCGGGAGGGAGGCATAGCAGGGGGCTTGCACACCAATTCATATGCTAAGGGATGAGAGTCACTCGAGTTGGACTGGCCGAAGAAGAGAAGAAAGGTACATGTTCAAAGAAAGTGACATTGTAGGACATCAGAAAATGATTCAGACTAGGACAAAAATAATGATACCCCTTTTGAACACGAGAGTACCCTAAGAAGACACTTTCTAAAGACTTCGAGTCCAACTTGGAAGTGTGGGGACGAACTTCACGGGCAAAACAAGTACATCCAAAGACATGGGGTTCAACGAGAAAGACCGATTTAGATGGAAAGAGAATAGAAAACGAAACTTCCATTTAGAATGGAAGATGGCATACGATTTATTAAAAAGGCAACAATAGCAACTCCATCAGCCCAAAAGGATTTCGGAACATGCATGTGAAACAAAAGAGCCCTAGTAGTTTCCAAAAGATGTCTATTCTTTCTTTCTACGACACCATTTTGAGATGGGGTATCAACACACGAGGTTTCATGTAAAAGTCCATTTTGAACTGTATACTCCCTAAATGATGCAGAAAAATATTCTTTGCCACAATCACTTTGCAAAGTCTTTACATGAAGATTAAATTAAGTTTTCACCTCAGCACAAAAAGAACAAAAATGAGTGAATAACTCAAAACGATGTTCTATAAAATAAACCGAAGTCATACGGGAAAAATAATCTATAAAAGTAACAAAATACTGAAAACCAATTTTACTAACCACATGACATGGACCCCAAACATCAGAATGAACTAATTTAAAAGGTGCTCTGGCACATTTTATTGACTCGAAGAGAAGACGATAACTTATGAAATTTAGCAAATTGACACGACTCACAATGTAATGAAGACACTTTCTGAAACTGTCAAACAATTTGTAGTTTATTCAATGAAGGATTCCCAAGACAGCAATGAGCATGGAACGGTGTGAGGACCCCAGGACACGCAAACCCTAGAAGCTCTAAAGTAGCAAGAATGTAGAGTCCTCCCGATTCATATCCTTTACCAATAACTTTCATCGTCGTACGATCTTGTATCAAATAATAATCGAGAAAAAAAGTGAAAATACACTTTAGTTGCTGAGTTAATTTGCTAACAGATATAAGGTTAAAAGACAGGTCGGGAAGGCTTAAAACAGAGTTTAAGAGAAGCGTAGGAATGAGCTAAATTGTGCCAGAACCAACGACAGTAGCCAAGGTGTCATTAGCAATAGTAATACGAGAAGGGGATGAATGATCAGGAAAGGAATGAGATGAAGCCTGCGGTGCTTCTTGAAACTTTGTCAATCTAGCATACTCCTCCGTATATACGGTCACAGTTGGGGAAATAGTCATGGGCAATGTCTCACATGTCATGGCCACATCTGTAGTCCTCCTTCGGCGATGTCTGGTTTATAACTTCTTGCAAGTTCACTTAGTGCAGTCTGGCTCTTGACAATAATAACATATAATATCTCTCTCTAACTCTGAGCATTTCGCCTCATTCTTCTTATTTCGATTGCCAACAAATGCACTAGGCTGTGCAATAGTTGGCATAGGGTGAGTACCAACATCAGTCCAAAGATTCATAGTACAAATCTCGCATAAGGAAGAGATCTTGGTGCTTGTGAGTACTTGCGATTTAGCCGCCTCAAATCGAGGGCCAAAACCTGCCAGAAAACTCATTACTGCCATCTTCTCCCGTTGATCTTATTGAACTCTAATAATATCTACACTGAAAGGCGTCAAGGTATTGAGTTCCTGCCTTCCAGTGTAAAGCGAGTTCCTTAATTGAGTATAGTAGCATGGAGTACGAGAAAAGCCACCTTTTTCTTAACAATGTCTTTGTCATTTGATTGAACGAGTAGTTGTTAGTCTTCCTCCATCCCTTTTTTCTAATAGCCTTCTTGGCCCTCTGCGATATCACCCATTTTTTGGAGCAAATGAACGGGATGGGATAGAATTGACTTACTTCTCAATCTTCTTGAAAAACGTGATACGCGGAACCAACACGTCTTGATGAGCGAATTTTGCTCTGAAAGACCTCTTACATGTAGCTGCTAAGATGGTGAGTTCCATTCTTCCCAAATCTTGCAGAGTATAATCACCTGCCCCCTTTAATATCAAGTCAAGGGGTTGTGCATGTTTCCTTGCCAGGGCGAACTGGTGAAACTCCTAAAGCCCTCCTTACATTAGTCAAACAAGTGTCAGCCCCTAAGGTCTATTTCATTCAAACTAAAAATAGGCATTTCTATAAACACAAAAGGTTGGCTAAGAATCCTAAGGTAGACAAGCAACAACTTCCTTCCCGAAACTAGTCTTATAAACTGAAATACCTGAGATTTTTAGACTTAGTTGACCCTCTTTTCCTTTTTGAAATTCAGGACGAGCGCCGAGTACGCGAGAACTTGCAGATAGCACGCTTTTTAGAAGGCCTAGATCTTTTGACTCGGATTTTTCAGGTACCTTTTCCACCATTGCATTTCTAGGACTTAGAGCTTCATTTGAACCTGACTTGATTGGCATTCGCGGTCGGAACCGCGGTAGGTTGACAGCGGTGAAATACCGCGGAAGGCTTGGCGGCATTTTTTTTTTTAAGTCTATCCGTGTATATATGTGTACATACCCCTAATGACTCATTCTCAGCCATAAATACTCAAATAAGTACAAAGAGATTACCATGAACAAGCTAGGAAGTGGAGTTTGATGATTCAAGTAGGTCACTTTGCACCCAATTTTCAATAGGAGGGAGAGGGATTTTCACCAAGGTTTCTTTAGGTAATTTGAAGTTCATATATAGGGCTACAATATACATGGTTTAGTTTTTGGATTTGAGCTTTCCATCTTAGAGAAAATTGAGCTTGAAGTTAGAAGAAAGTTTCTTTCGCAAGTTTGAAGAAGCAAGGAGCTGACTTTAGGGCCAATTTTTGCCAAGTTAGAGTTCGATTCTGAGGCAGGTGTCTTCATAAGACTTGTAGAGCTTGTTCTCTAGTTTCCAGAACACTTTTTAGATTTTCATTTGATTGAGTTTTGAATCCCATAGGTCCTTTGAAGTTTGACTGCTTCATCAAGTATACTAGGGTTTCTTCAACTTTGATCCAAGTGTTCATCCGACTTAAAAACCCAGAAAAGGGGATGTTATCATACATTTCTCACCCATTTAAGATGTTTTTGTAATTTGGAAAGTTTGAGGCAATTTGGACGTGGTTTTAGAGCCGCGGTATTTGACCGCAGTAGAAATACAACGGAGGCGACTGCAGATCCCTGGAATGGTTTCTGATTTTCTGTTTTGTGACACTTGAGCTTGTAGACTTGTTTTAAAAGTTTAGATTACGATTTGACATTAGTTGAGGATCATCTAAAATTGCCTATTTCTTATATATGCGTGTTCGGATATGGTTTGAGATACGTATTATGTTATGATATTTCGTTATTCAGTGTTTAACGGGTTACTCAGATAGTGTATAATTGTACTCCAATGTACTAACATGTGATGAAAAGGAAATTGTGTTGGCCCGTTTGGCCTTTGTAATTGATACTATATTTTGGCCCGTTTGGCCTTGATAATGATGTAGACTTTGGAAAAGACCCTGAGGGGTGAATTTTACTGACTGTCTGTGAGTTGTGATATATGATATAATTGTGGATTGCGTATGTTTTTGAAATGGGCTGCCAAGGCAGGATGCTCGGTATGAGTCCATAAGCTATGGTGAGAGCCTGTGTGGTATATCCCGGGGCGGCTGCGGCTGGATCGTGCGGGGTCAACGGATGTGGCCTAGAAAATGTCCGGTAGGATGCACGCTAGACATGCTACATGGTGCATATGCATCTGTAGGGTAGATGGGTGTATGTTAGGGGCTCGCATCATCTGCATTTTACTTCCTGTATTTATTTAATTACAGCGTACTTATTTGATGTTATATTGCATGTGCATATTCACTCAATTTCGTAAAGCAAAGGGGGAGGTTTTGTTACGTTATATATCATTTTTTTAAAGAGGCTTTCGCCTATGGGGATACCCCTTACTCAGCTTTTGCTGACCCCCAAAGTGTGTATCTTTTCAGGTGATGATGATCATAAGTAGCTGCACGAGGGGTCTGGGTTGAGTGAACGCTGCTTTTGCTATAGTATATTAGTGCTAGGCTGAGAAGATGGTTATGTCACTCTTTTGACTTAAACTGTTCTGTATCATGATAATCTTTTGACGTTAATAGATGTTACTACTTGTTTTGATTTCAATTGGTTTTGTTTCAGATTTCTCTGATTAATGGTTTAATGAATGCGGTGTATAACTACCTGCCTTGTACTGAGAATCCCAGATTAGCTGGCCACTAGTCTAGGACAATTAGTACGGCGTGGCGCACCGGGGAAATCTGGGGTGTTACATAAACACTTTTCAAATTCATGAAATAAACTTGTAACGGTTCATCAGGTTGCTCAATTCGGTAAAAGTGCTTACACACATCAAACATACGCAAGACATTCTTTATACCAGAATACAAAAACTCTAAATAGTCCATAACCTCCTTCACATACTCAAAGTGATTCACAAGACCCATAATTTCACTATCTATAGAGTTTGTAATTTGCAAGAACAATCAAGAGTTTTCATGTAACCAAACTTTATGGGAATCATCCATAGGCGGATCAAGAACAAGGTGGTCATCCTTCGAAATGCCCCGATGATAAATCCAAATTGTCTTACACCAATTAAGATAATTGTCCATTTAAATTATAATTAGTGATCCGGGTGCCCAAAGGAATCACATTTGTAACCAACGAGGGTTTCTGACCAGAGGTCTTTGCTTTAGTCATGTTGGACTTTAGACAAGATGTAATACCCCGAAAATTTAAGATCATTTTCGAACGCTACCGCTGTACCAGTTTGCCTAAACTAGTGGCCAACTAGCTTAAACTCCCCGATACAAGGCTGAGTAACACAAACACACAGGGGTTAAAGCCATTATTAATATCTTGCATACATCGCGGAAAAAGAACAACAGTTGAGCACAAATGACAACGTATCCGGGCCTCCCGCCCCGTTCAAGCCACCCACGTGAATACAATGAGAAACAAGTATGGCCACAGGCTGGCATAATGTAAAACCCGAATGCTCAGACAACAGACAAAAGCATCCTACACTAATGCAAGCGAGAAAGGTCCTCTCAACCCAGTCCCCCAGCTAAGCAACTGCGCCTCCAGGAGCAACTACAACACAGAAAAGCAGGGAGTCAGTACACAGTACTGAGCAAGGGATAACCATAATCAGTGGGGAACAACGGGGTAAGCAACGAAATACCAGAAATTGCCATGAGTAATGAAACACCAACAAATCCGGAAATAAAGAACAACCATGAAACATCACACCGTCCCATACCGGTGCTTCAACCACACAACATACATGAATGCATATGATGCACATACACCTATCTACTCTATATGCAAATGCAAGAATGCCTAAGTTGACACCTACCTGAAAGCCCTTTACAGGAGGATCATGCCTTTACCGGCATAATGAGACTGATGCCTTTACCGGCGTGGTATAAGTGGTGCCTTTACTGGCACAATAAGGAGGATGCCTTTACCGGTATAATGCAAGTTGATGGACCGATTTTACCGCCAAGTCCAAGGATACAAATGTTTCATGCAATCATCATCCTCAATCGGGTATAGACAAGCAAGTCAGGGGCCAAAGTCCGGGTGCCTGTCGCTGATACACATACTGGATCCACCACCGGAACGCTTAACGCGTGGGAGTCCAAGTCCAAATCCGGGGTCCATCTCCAGTACTAGGATCAGAGTACAGTCCAGCGAGACGCTGATGCAGGGTCCGGGTGCCTGTGACTGATACACATACTAAGTCCACCGCTGGTACGCTCAACGCATGGGAGTCCGAACTTGGGACTCATCCCCAGTATTGGTATCAGTACACAGTCCGGCGAGACCACTGAATCAGCACCCAATTACACAAGGCCACAATCACAGAAATACAGTTAGTCACAACAGCAGAGCCAGGCACAGGCAACACACGGTGACAAAATATTATAATCGCATAAACATGTCCCGTCATCTCGGGATAGTCAGGCACAACACGCCACAACCCCACACGGCTCAATCAAAAAAGGCAAACATCTATCATGTCGGAATAATCAGGCACGACTTGCCATAGCCACAGATAGGCTCAATCGATACCAGGGTACTTCCCATCGCATGTGAGTAAGAAGGTAGGGCTTGCCACAGCCACATATAGGCTCAACCGACACAAGAATAACATCCGGCAATACAAGGAACGTCACTTCCCATATCAGGATAATCCAGTATGGCTCGCCACAGCCACATACCGGCTCAATCAACACATTGACATCATCTATACAACCAGAACACTCAAGCACGGCTTGCCACAGCCACATACAGGCTCAAGCACACACACACGAGGCTATCGTCTAACACGTATGCATATTCAACCACGGCTTGCCACAGCCACATACTGGCCTAATCAATGCACGAGCATCAAACAACCCTCGTCAGGGTATAACAAGTATAACAAAGCCTCATAAGCCAATTAGTATAAGTCAATCAGTGAGTCACACGTTCTAGGTTGTCAATGATTCAATGTTACCAAAGCATCATCCCATGCACCTATATTCAGTTAACACATGCCAATGAGAGGTGACATCTAAGTTCAATAGTCGAGCCTAAGTGACCAACCCCAAAGTGTCGTCCTAGGGTCTAATATGAAGGATCGAGTGAGAAGGAAAACATAGAAAAATCGAACATCACGCGGCAGTCTTCTGCCTCTCCCGCGGACCTAGGCACGGTCCACAAGGACCGCGCCCCTCTGGACTGCGTGACATCCAGAAGGGCCGCGCCATGCCAGGTTCGGTCCTCATGCGCGGTTTTCGGGTATGGCACCCGGGACAACCCGCTATCAAATTCGGGGATCGGGGTTCCACATATACGGAGAGGGAAAGGCGAATAACAACTCAATGCAAACCCATGCGTCATGTGTGATAGTAAGGAAGGCATGTAATGCGAATCGAAAGCACAATCATACGCCTAAACACAAGGCAACACCACAATCTTGACAAGACCCCTCTTAGCTCTCTCGACCTATCGCAATGCATTGGGAAAAACAAGCTCATCATCGTGTACTACTCCTTATCATGTTCTCGCATACTAGACTCCCATGGTACTACGCATATCGATAATGTCTAACCATTACGCATCACACACTAGGCCTGCCACGGCCACATATCGGCTTGCCTCAATTAAACTAAGGCACCCTAGGTTTAGGTTCACATGCCTAAATCTCAATGTCAAGATACCTATAAAGCAAGCTCACGTGCGCAATCCCATAGGTCCTCAACATTCCACAACTCACGCGTTAGAACAACTCAAGTCCAAATCATGTTATCAACACATCGAATCAAGAAAGAAGATTATAACCTATACAAGGAAATCCATACATGAATATGAGTGTAAACCCGAAGTCCCAACTGTAACATCCCATGTTACAGTTTCAGCTTTTCCAGTGTCAGAAAATTTGGAAAAAATTTTCGCGAAATTAATTATTGAAAATAATTAATTTCAAGAGTGCGGAAAATATTAATTGGGCTAAGCAAGTGGGAATTAATGGGCTTGAATTAATTCCACGGCCCAATTAAAAGAATTGAACAGTCCAAGCCCAACGGATTTGGGGCGACGTTCAGAAATTCAAATTGGAAGAATTAATTCGGTGCAGATTGAATTGATTAAAGTCTAAGGAATCAAAGTGAAGTGGATTCAGACTTGCAGATTTTGGAATAGCCAAAGTGTTAGAAAAATTTGGCAAAAGTTGGTCATTTCCGCAGCTTAGGCAGAAATGGCAGAAATTCCGCGCAAGTGTGAAATTTCCGCACGATTGGCAGAAATTTCCGCACGACTGGCATAATTTCCGCACATGAGCGGAAATTGCAGAATGAGCGGAATTTGACAAAATGGCTGAAACGATCAAAAATTTTGCTAAGGCAGTATGAGCGGAATTTCCGCACGAGTGTAAAATTTCCGCACCCTGAATGTGCGGAAATTACAGAAATTAGCGGAAATGAGCGGAAATTGCATTGCATTTGGCAGAATATCGCACTTCAAGGTGACGGGACCACTATTCATGCATGGAGCAACTTAATGTGCGGAATTGGATTTTATTCTGTCAAATGGGCAGAATTTTTAACATGGTCTTTATTTGTGGGTCTTCTTTGCCTATAAATAAAAAGACTTAGACAAAATTCATTCCACTTCACTGTAACGCCCCGATTTCCATCATCAAAACACGTTACCGCCACACCTAACTTATCCTGAGATGCTAATCCCTAATCCCAGTTTAAGCTCGGTGCTCTGGCTAATCTAATCATCTTATCTAATCAGAGTACGCTGGATTTCAGGAAGCTAAGTCCCCTCTGATCACAACTATCATACTTGAAAGCGGAATAACACATAATTGCATAAATTAAAGTTAAGGTTTACATTTGTTGTTCAAAAGAATGTCCCACACCGGGACT
>MAYD01763260.1:0-12417 GCA_001909325.1 Ruellia speciosa
AACACCAATCATATCGTCAAGTATCATAGTATATTCAAAATAAATACATGCATAGTACTTGTCCTTTCAACCCAAATCTCATATGCGTTAAGCTTGCTCAATAGGATTACCTATAAAAGAAACACAGACACATGAAGGGGTTTGCAAAATACTGAGCAATGGGTCCCCAGAAAGGAACAAGGAACATAAATTTCAAATACATAAGAAATATGGTACACATCACACCAGTTTCATACTTGGTGCTTCAACCATAAATATGCAAAAAAATAGATAAGTAAATGTGCAACTCCCCGATTTCTACCAGTGCGCCATGCCGTATTGATTAGTCTAGACTAGTGGCCAGTTAGTTTGGGATTCTCAGTAAAAGACAAGTAAACACACAATTACAATCAATCATTAATTAACTCTAATTCTTCGGATAAGCAAACTGATATCGCATAAGACATACTTCAATCACTACAGTACGAAGTCAAAATACAGGCACAACGAAAACAACTTTATGCTAATATAGTAATGTAATACCCCAAAATTTGGGAGCTTTGACCCTTGTTTAATTATTCTGTGATTCAGGAACTTTTTCATGAATGCGAGAATTGTACATAGGATTGGAGATTGGCATGCACATTCATATTGGATTGGAATTTGAAATTAATTTCGACACCATCTTTCTCTTGGATTGACAAGCTTCATTTGAAGCCCACATGATTAGGGACCTCGGTTTTTTGGACCCGCGGTCATGAAAACCGCGGTGGATATTGCGGATGCCAAAGGGGGTGAATTTAGCTATTTTTTAGCTATTTCAGACTTGGGGGAGTCCTTTTTGACGTCATTCATACATTTGGATTTTTAATTGGATTAGTATTGAATCTTGTAGGATTCTTGGAAGTTTGTTGGTTCAACTCACCCAACTAGGGTTTTCAACATCTTCAGAGGCATTTTCAACAAGGCTATAGGATCAGGCAAAAGGTTATTTTTACGTTCTTGGAAAGCACTTTGGATGTTTTCTAAATCTGAAAAATTTTGTTGAAAAACTTCCCGTTTTGGAGATCGCAGTTTCCACCGCGGTATCTAATACCACGGGTGGATACCGAGGGTTACTTGTAGGTTCAGACCCGGTTCAGTCCGCGGTAATGGCTTTAATGGCCAATACCACGGGATATGACAGTGTGTTATAGAATATTATGTAAATTATCTGACTTCGCCTCTGTTTACATTCTTGTGCTCGATTTATAACTTAGTCTGCGATAGACATGTTCATCTGACAGGGACTTGATTTGATATTGTGAATACTTGATGTTTTACGACTGACATGTATGATTAATAAATATTTTCGGTGTGTTGATTTTGAAAGAACGAGTATTAAACAATTGATTGATTGGATAAGAATTATTTGGTCCTTGGACACCGCGTGTGTTACAATATTTGGCCCATTTGGCCACTGTGTTGTGTGACAATATTTGGCCCGTTGGGCCACTGTGTTGTGTGACAATATTTGGCCTGTTTTGCCACTATATTGTGAATGATGTTTTGGTCTGTATGGATCAATATCGTGCTTTGGCCCGTTCAGCCACGATGATGATTTTGATTTTGGAAAGACCATGAAGAGTACGTTTTGATGATTTTGCCTTGTGAGGCTAGCATGTCTACTGACTTCTGTACGGATGTGGTTTGAGGTGGACTCTGCGAGGCAGAAGGCTCATGCGAGGACCATTGTGATTGATATGGATGTTGGCATGCGTGCCCCGAAAGCCAGGTCTGTTCCCCCGATTGGGAAGCCTGGGTGTCACCGGATGTGTCCCTGAAAATGCTCTGGCAGGATACGCGCTAGACATACTATGTGTTGCATTTAGGATATATAGGTGTATGTTAGGACTCACACATCACGAACATTGCATTATTTATTAATTGTTAATTGAACGCCTGGTATGGGACGGGTGAGTCGATTAACAATGCTGCGTACCTTATATTCCATTATTGATTATCTGTTGTTGATTTCGTTATAATTCTTGTTAGAGTCAGTGTTGCGTCACTAAATCTATATTGTGTTGGGACTTTAAAAGGGGGGAAATGATTATTTTGTTTCTTTGTTCAGTTTTTAAAGAGGCTTTCACCTACAGGGGAACCTCTTGCTCAGCTGTTGATGACCCCCAAGTGTTTACTCTTTCCAGGTGATCTTGCTAAACATAGATAGAGGCATGCAGGAGATTCTGGGTTGAGTGAACTTACATCTAGTTTCATATTGTGTTAGTGATCGTCGTTAGTGGTCTATGTCGTATTTTGACTTCTGCATCATGATGTTTTATGTTATGCGTCTCCTATTTTTCTTAAGTTCTGTTTAATAATTAATTGAGTTTATGTGTTTACCTGCCTTGTACAGAGGATCCTGGGCTAGTTGGCAACTAGTCTAGGCTAATCAGTATGGCGTGGTGCACAGGAAAAATCCGAGGTGTTACAGATTGTATCAGAGCCTATGGCTCGATTGGAAGAAAACTTGTGTAGACATAGGAAGTGAGGTGTGTGGGGGTCGGGGTGCATACACGTTTATACTTTGTGCATTGTATTTATTGTTCTGGTTGTGTTGCTGTGCTGCCTCGGACGAGAGGTGAGCTAGAGATTGACACTCATCTGACCTTCCCTTAGAATGCCACCTAGGGACACACGTATAGGTCGTGGGAGGGGACCCCCACGTAGATACCCTATTCCGCCACCAGATTTGCCAAAAAGGGATCAATTTTATCGGGCTATTGAGGAGCCTGAAGTGTTGGAGAAGGATGTGTCACCTCTGCGAAGAGCCAGACATGAGGGGCAGAGGGTGCCGATACCCCCTGAGGCCTAGAGGGTAGATGCATTTAGGGGAGCTGACCCCTGGGAGTTCATGAGAGAGATGTGGTGAGAATAGAGGAGGTAGAGGCAGATGTTGATTTTGTTGACTGAGCAACACGACATCAGCCGCCTATTTTTGCAGGGGAGTCAGATCTAGCAGTTCTGGATGAGTGGGCTTATTGTTAGGGTCGTATCTTCACGATGATTGGGTATCTTGTCGACCGAAGGGTAGAGGTGGCCACATTCTATCTTGTAGGCCGAGCTTTGCAATGGTGGCGATCTAGAGAGGCAGATTCGACCATACCCTCGGAGTAGGACTGGGATGAGTTTGTGCAGGGTTTTGGATATTTCTTCGACCTGGCCAGGCTTCGTGTGGCGAAGCGAGAGGAGTTCAGGGTGTTAGTGCAGGCAAATGATATGACAATCACATCATACTACCATCGATACATTGAGCTGATACGACACGGCATGGACTTGGTGCCTACGGTTGCGATGAAAGTTCGCAAGTTCATTGATGGATTACATACATTGGTGAGGTCCAAATTTGGATCTCCGCCGGAAGGTATCATACTGAGAGTGGCTTATAAACACGTACTTTTCACTGAACAGGCTAGCAATGATTCCTGACAGTTCTTGGAGACTCGACAGCGTGATAAAGGGGGACGATCTTCTCGTGGTACCGAGCAGTAGGGGCTTGAAAGAGGTCAGAGTTTGGAGCAGGATATGAGGCACAATGACGAGAGACACAGAAGAGATCCATAACACAGTGATGCCAACCAGGAAGGAAATTGAGAACACATTATTATTGTTGGGAATTGGGACACCGTCTTCTAGAGTGTCAGAGGTATAGATGTGATATGGAACAATATCAAGTTCGAGGACAGGAAGCGATTTTCGAGGACTGATTGCAGGCGAGCGGAAAAGGGAAATGTAAGGAGATAGTGTAGTCAGTAGAATAAGACGAGTACTTTTGTTGTTTCTATGCAAGTTATGTTACATTTTGTTTGATTTGGGGATGTACTAGTTTGTTATTTCCGAGAATTTAGTGATCCGATTAGGTGTAATACTTTGAAGTTGTTTTGATGAAGAATACTGGGTCCAAAGTTGGTGAGAAATTCTGTTGCAGATTCAAGTAGCACTTTTGGGGGCTAAATTTTGATAGGCTACAATTGGAATTTAGAGTGGGTGTCCTCATGTGAATGGTTGTCCTTAATTTCTAGTTTCCAGAGGTACCTTTAGATTTTTAATTGGATTTGTATTGAATCTTGTAAGAGAGTTGGAAGTTTGCTAGTTCAACTCGCCGAACCAGAGTTTTCAACATCTTTAGAGGCACTTTCAACTGGGCTATAGAATCAGGCAAGGGGTTATTTTTACATTTTTGGAAAGTCCTTTGGATGTTGTTTAAATGTGGAAAATTTTGTTGAAAAACTCCTCGTTTTGAAGACTGCGGTATCGAATACCGTGGGTTACTATTAGGTTTAGACCCGGTTCAGTCCACGGATTTGGACTGTGGTAATGACTTTAATGGCCAATAACGTGGGGTATGGCAGTGTGTTATAGAATGTTATCTAAATTATCTAATTTCGCCTCTTTTTACATCCACATGCTCGATTTATAACTTCGTCTGCGATAGACAATGTTCATCTGATGGGGACTTGATTTGATATTATGAATACTTGATGTTTTATGACTAACATGTATGATTAAATAATATTTTTGGTGTGTTGATTTTGAAAGAACGAGCATTTAAACGATTGACTGATTGGATAAGAACCATTTGGCCGTTGGCCACCGCGTGTATTACAATATTTGGCCCGTTTGGTCACTGTTTTGTGTGACGGCATTTGGCCCATTAGGCCACTTGTAACACCTCGATTTCCATAAACCGGACATGCTACCGCCATACCTAACTTATCATGAGATCTAGCCCTAAACCCCATAATAAGCTCGATGCACAGGCTCATTCATTACCTCATCCTATCAGAGTACGCTGCAACTTAGGAAGCTAACTCCCAAAGATCACAACCATCATGCTTGGAAAGCGAATAACAAATAGACACATAAGCATATAATGGAAATAAATTCAGTGTTCAAAATGTCTGTTATGAAACAAAGTTCAAAAATGTCCCCCACCAGGACTCGTCTATAGAATACAGACCGAATAAAATAACTCGCATAAAAGAGAATGTTCATAATTGGGTGACAAAATGAAATCAAGTAATCCTGCATCCACAGAGGTTAGTGAAGACAGATAAAGCACACAACATTCACTCAACCTCACATTCCTCGAGTTCTAGCCCGAACCCCTACTGTTTCGGAGGTATATCCTCGCGATTCTCATGATCACCTGAGATGCAAACATTAGCATCGTTAGTCACGAAGACTAAGTATGGATAACATCATCATTCATTAATGCAATCACAACATCATTAGATGCCAAGCCAGCATCTCCATAAATATCAACTCGGAATCCTTTAAACATTAGGCAACATTCATGGATAAACAATGCTATGCAATGCACATTTTCAAAACGCTTAAATGAGCAGTTAAATCATGAGTTATCAAATATGTAACAAGCAACACTGAGACCTCCAAATCATGGGAGAATCCAAGTGCTATACGTATTTATACTTAGACTGCTAACCAAGCTTTTATACGTATAGTTAATGTCCGTCTCACACTCGACTACACGCGGCACAACTCAAGCCACCATCGAGCGTACAATGCCTATAGTCCCCACTTAGCGTGCTCCACGTATACGGGAATTCAGACATGAACCAGAGTGGATTAACATAACATGAATATTGACGAACTAAAGTCTAGTGTAGATGGATTCACCTAATCGATACAACAAGACAGAGGCAGTCTCCATTCGGGTCGAAAGGGGAACTAATCTTCGTTAGCCCGCACCTTCCCTTTGAGTACGCAAGTAAGGGGCAGATTAAATCCGTACGTCGCACCCCATACGACTGCTATCCCTTACCCCTACCATTCTTAAATTACCGGCAAACCTCATGTAAGGGGAGCTACCCCCGATGAGTAGAACAGGAATCATACTAGAGAATTGGTTTCTCTAGATAAAAATAACCGAGCTTAAGGTGGCCAGTCCAAAAGCAAACTGACATGATCCACTCTTCCTTCTAGTTTACGTAATTACCTCTTTTAAGGATGCATTAAGGTTCAATTTAATTATCATAAATCTTTCAGTGAGTATTTGCCCAAATCCTAGCACAACACAATGATATAAGAAACACTTGATCATGCTTTAGAAGGCTTAGTATCTTCCATATAGAACACCAGTTTAATGGGTGTCTTATGCATATGCCAAATAGTGGACATAATCTCAAAGAATTCATTCGAACAGTCAAGCATTCATTCGTACATAAAATCAAGTAAATAAAATAATTCATGACATGCGAATTATTTAAATTTATCCGGCCAAATAATACTTGGAACTTTAATCATTAATGTGACTTATGGTTGCCCGATGTATGTTTTCATACCTTTATCGACAATTTTAATAAAGCTTTGTCGTACAACAAACCCAAATCCTATGCCGCGAGTCTTAACCGAAAGAGCCTACAATCATTAACCCTAATTAATTGTCGAGGGATAATGATTCATAAATCATAATTGAGTGCCCAAATAATTATTTAAATTAATTTGGGGTTTGGAATCTCCATAAATCATTGATCCAATAATCTGGAATAAATTTTAATTATGCTCAAGTGGTAATTAATCCCATGAGAATCGAGTGATGGATGTCCAGTCAAGTTGTGAAATGGAACTTCCAAAATTAAATAGTCGAGGATTGCATAAATTGGAATTAGTCGAGGTTTTAAAATAAATTCGAGGTTTCCAATCAAATCGAATAATTGCCAATTAGGTTCAATAGTCGAGCATTATATCCCTAATAGAGGATTAAACTTTAGGGAGCTTTATTCGAGGTTTTGAATTCAATAAGGGTCATAGGCGAGGTTTTCCTTTAATGAAAGAAATAACCCTTAGGCCAAGATTTGAATTAAACATCCATGATTAAATAGTCAAGCATTTAAATGATGGGAAAAAGAAGCATTAGGCGAGCATTTCCAAAACTGGAGGAGAAGACCTTTAGGCGAGGTTTTTGAGTTTTAGTTGAGGTTTTAAATCCTCGCCTAAAGAGATAAAAGCTTGCCTAAAAGCTCTAATGAAGCTCAATTCTGGCCTAAGTCAAAATTTTCACCAATAACATTAAAATGAAGACTGTTTCCAATTCAAAACCAAATCTGTAACATAATCTCATATATATTTATCAAAGATTCATTCAAAATCGCCTTGCTCAATGAAACATCAAACTGTTCTTCATCAACAGCCAATCTCGATTTTCCAAAATTTAGGAAATCAATGAAAACATGTTTTCCTACTAATTAAAATCATCCATACAATAAAATAAATGTGTTTCTAACATTCTCCAAGTTTTATATTTCAAAACTGTATGAAATTTATCAAATATGGAAAATCGATAATCTCACGGAAATCCATAAACACGGCCAAATCACAATTCCTATTCAATAACATGAATAAATAATCACAATGAGTTTCTAACCCATTTTAAATTCCAAAAAAAATCGAGTATCAAAGAATTTAGAATCATCCAGTCTTCCATGCCCGGTTGCATAGAAAATGGTTTTGATAGATTTAAGAAAATAAACAATCGATCGATTCAAACAGATACAAGTTAATTGATTCAATGGATTGATACCTTGATTGAGGAATGGAATGGATGAATTGTTGTTCACCAAAAATCACGAACTGGAACGGTTGCATTTGAAGAAAAAATCGAGGAAAAAGACGATGAATAGGGAACTGGAATTAGATGATAAAAATGGCACAAACCCTAATTAGAGGGTTTATATAGTGCTAGGGTTTACTAAGGAGGTTACCAAATTAATAAGGTAAGTAAATCAATTAAAAACGGTTCCCATAATTAATCAATCGGGTCCTGGAACGGGTATGCATAAATCGAGCATTAATAAATTTTAAGGAATAGGCTAGGATCACTTCATTAAATCGAGGCGAGGTTCTGCATGCATGTTCGAGGTTTGGAAACAAAAAGGAGAAATAGGCGAGCATTGGAGTGTTAAGCGAGGTTTTTCCTTTTTAGTCGAGGTTTTTGAAACCTCGCCTATTTAATCAAAACCTCGCCTAAGGCGAGAAAGCTCGCCCTAAAGGCTGAAGTTTGCATGCGTCTGGGCCCCACTTCATTTTCTCTTCCTTCTCAAAAACTGCTTGCGATTGCCAATTTCATTTTAACTCCAAATTTATTTTATTGGATGTCGCCCCAATGAATTTATTTAATTAATTTATTAATATTAAATAAATTTCAAAAATTCGAATTTCTCCATATTTTCCAGATTAATTAACCCAGTTTAAATTAATCAATCTACTCTATAGAATGCCTAGTAATATGAGGTATTACAACTGTCTTGTGTGATGATATTTGGCCCATTTGGCCATTGTGTTGTGAAGAATTTTTTTGGCCTGTTTTGGCATGTATAGATCGATATTGTGATTTGGCTCGTTCGGCCATAATGATGATTTTTATTTTGGTAAGACCCTGAGGAGTACGTTTTAATGATTTCACCTTGCGAGGCTAGTGTGTTTACTAACTTCTGTGTGCATGTGGTTTGAGGTGGACTCGACGAGGCAAGATGCTTGTGTGAACCATTGTGATTGATATGGGATGTTGGCATGCGTGCCTGAAAGCCAGGTATGTTCCCCCGATTTGGAAGCCTAGGGGTCACCCGATGTGTCCCTGAAAATGCTCCGGCAGGATGCGGGCTAGACATGCTATGTGTTGCATTTAGGATAGATAGGTGTATGTTAGGACTCACGCATCAAGAACATTGCATTATTTATTAACTGTTAATTGAATGTCTGGTATGGGATGGGTGAGTCGATTAACGGTATTGTGTACCTTATATTCCGTTATTGATCATTTGTTGTTGATTTTGTTATGATTCTTGTTAGACTCAGTGTTGTGTCACTTAATCTATATTATGTTGGACTTTAAAAGGGGGAAAGGATTGTTTTGTTTCTTTGTTCATTTTTGAAAGAATCTTTCTCCTACAGGGGAACCCCTTGCTCAGCTTTTCCTGAGCCCCAAGTGTTTACTCTTTTCAGGTGATCTTGCTAGACACGGATAGAGGCATGCAGGGGATTCTGGGTTGAGCGGACTTACATCTAGTTTCATATTGTGTTAGTGATCGTCGTTAGTGGTCTATGTCGTATTTTGACTTGTGCATCATAACGTTTTCTGTTATGCATCTCCTATTTTTCTTGTCTGAGTTAAGTTTTGTTTAATAATTAATTGAGTTTATATGTTTACCTGCATTGTACTGAGGATCCCGGGCTAGCTGCCACTAGTCTAGGCTAATTAGTACGGCGTGGTGCATCGAAGAAATCCGAGGCGTTACATGTAAAGACAGAACAGTTCACTCAACCCCCATCCCAACGTGCAACTAATCACGTTTATCATGATCATCTGAAAGGTAAAACATTGAGGGGTCAACAAAAGTTGAGTAAGAGGTTCCTTGTAGGAGAACCTTTATAAAAGAATGTTTATAAAAGTGAAGTTTCCCCTTTTCAAAAGATCATAACAACAATGAATACTAGCAGTCATAAAGCAACACAATTGAATATGTAAGCAGAATCAATAAATACAGAATGCAAGTGATGTATGATCCTAACATACTCCTATCTAGCCTTTAAATGCAAATGCAACACACAGCATGTCTTGGGTGCATCCTGCCGACAGCATTTTCAAGGACACTCCGGGGACCCCCAGGCATTCCCATCTCGGGGGGAGAATCTAGTGATGTTGGCCATTCTGACCATCATTTACAGTTTATTTCATGGCCTTTTTACGGCTAATTTACCTCATATTTGATAGCATTTATTGCTTTGAATAAGGATATTTGAGTAATTTCAGTCTAAGTGTTGACGGATACAAAGTCGTGAATTGTTATTGGTCCACATTCAGAAATAACTCGATTTTTCCATATTTAAGGTGGTTTTTGAGTAAGGGATTTTTATTCCATTTTGAATAAAATCTCATTGTGCTTGTGTGCATAAATCAATATGGAAGGAAATTCTTCATGAGGATTTTTGGCATAATTAACTGATTTTAAATAATGACAGTTTTTAATTAAATTGGAATTTAAAATCATAAATCAAAAAATGTTGAAAATCTGAATTTTATTGCATTAAGGAATTGGAATGGCAAACAAGATGATGGTAAGAATGATCGGATAATCGGAATTGGTTTTTGATGTTCGTGATATTATCGGACAGTTTGGTAATTCGATAATCCGATTATCCGATAGAATCAGAAATGGTGTGGGCCCTAGAGTCATGTTTCAAAATTCAGTCTTGGGCCAATATTCCGATAGGAGACATTCCGAGTGAAATCCGATTAAGATAAAAACCATATCCGAATTAATCCGAACATTCCGATTTTAGAGGATTCGGATTGATATCTTGATGTTGTTTTTGATATCCGATTGTGTGATGAATTACAAGAAATGCCATTCAATTCACAGGTTCATTCATTCCATCATTTTATTAATTGATTCCAATAATATTTTCTTATGATCAAAAAGACCATTCGATAACATCAAAATGGAATTGATTTTTATATTCTGCCTCAGGTTGATTTAATGTGGGAATCTCGATACCATATCACAAATCAAAATTGTTATTCGAAATTCTCCATGCAAGGTGGTATTAAGGGGCAAAGTATGGAAGAAGAATGAAGACCAAGGACTTAAATGCAAAAATTAAAGATCTGAAGATTTTCCAGCCTATAAATACCAGCATGCAGTACGTGAGGAAAGAGACCCAATTTTTTACATTCTGAAGTTACATTTGCAGAGGACTTGAAGGCGAAGGAGCTCAAGGTCACTAGTAAGTTTAGGTTAGGGTTTGCCATTGGATTATTTGATCCAATTTTGGCTTGATAGTGTTAGATTAGTGGTTTATTGCTTTCTAGTGTAGATTTAATTTCAGTCCGTTAGTAGATTAGATTTAATGCTTTACTCGATGGATTAGGGTTTGTTGTTTGTGAGTTTCAGATTCTGTTTCTGTTTTATTTTGTTTTCTGTTTTGGCTGTTGTTAGATTTAGAGTAGTTGTTAGATTTATTGCCGTTTATTGTTGCTTTTGTAGTTGTTAGAATATAATAAGTTGTTGATTTCTGTTTTCTAGTTGTTAGATCTATTAATACACTGGATATTTTGGAATTTTCAGAGCATGTTTGCATTGATTGATGATTACAATTGCAATATTCAGTCATGTTTGAATGCTGGACAATTTTTGGCATGTCACGACATTAGGAAAATTGGTAGATTTGGGATATTTCACGATCTGTATGCATGGGAATTAAATCTATGAAATTTTGATGTTCATCAAGTTTATAGGTGTTCTTGTGAAATTTGCAAATTTGAGACATATTTTGGTGTTCGGCACGAATGATTTTGTGTTTAAGCATATGGCAGTTACCTTGCTCCAGAAGGCATGTTAAATGTGACTTGTAAAAAATCAAGAATTTGTGATCGGATTGATATTTTAATATGTTTCTGAGAAATTCGGAATATCGAGATGCATGAGGACATATTATCTTGAAATGATTTTAATCCGATAATTGATATGTGTGCAAGTTGTATCTGTGTTTGAACTATCCGAATTTGATATAACATGCTATTAAAAACCTATTCCGATTTCATCCGATACACCACATTCGGATGATGCTCGAATTCACTTTTTGAAGTGATCGAGATATTGACCTGGGAATGAATTCGGATTCCTTCTTCTATGCCATTGTGATTGATATTTGAATGGTTATCTTATTAAATTCGGATATTGCTAAGAGAGGACATTTCCATAATTCAATTCCGAATATATCATTCATCATGTTCCAATTATAATCCGATTCTTATTATAATCGGATTTTCATTACTCATTTCATCTGCCATTAATCTCATTCCAAATATCAACCTCTGGAGTATCCGAATAATCCGATCAAGATATTAAACCTATTCAAATATCATTTCACTCACTCGATTTCACTTTTCTTATTCCGAATTACAAACCATACATTTTATTATTTCATGACTCATTATTCATCCGTTCATATCTCGAGTGCCCTTCGATCATTCCAAACTCATTCCGAATTTATTCCCTATCTCAAGCTCATTCGGCTTATTATTCCGTTTCATAATTCATGCATGTTATATTAATTCATTAATTGGATGATTCATTAATTCAAATCACTAATCCGACAGTCATCCGATTAATTAGTTCAAGGTCTGGGAATTAATTTTCATTTCTTTTATTATTCTGATTTTAATCCCATCTCAATAAGAATTTAAGTGAAGGGTTATACTTTGATAATTAATGTTGATTGAGGCCTGTTTTGTTTTCTTGAGTCATTTTTATTTTGATCATTTGATCTATTTATCATTATATTGTGTCGATTATCCAAAATCTATTATAACCCTGATCTTGATTCTTAATTCTATTTTGATCTTCCCAATTGAGTCTTTTACTTTATTCTTGA
>MAYD01763273.1:0-10126 GCA_001909325.1 Ruellia speciosa
AAATAAAAACGTGCGTATGACCAACACTCATTTAAGACCCGTATTGATGTACTAGTGGATCGGAAAAATCAAAACATAGCCATCACAAGAAATTTCCAGACTTAAAAAAAAGAAAAAAGAGAATAAGTCTGGAGGGCAACATTTAGTAATTGGGCATAAGTTGTGATTTGAATCAGTAATCAGAAACACGTCTTTATAAATGAATAATGCGACATCAGCGTAGGGCCCAGCCATAAAGACTTAGACGAAGATCCAAGCAGTTAGGCGAAGTTTTCCAGTTTTAGTCGAGGATTTTGAAAGAATCCAAAACCTCGAAAATGAAGATAAAACCTTGCCTAACCTCCTAAAACCTCGCGTATACTCACTGCTCGCCTAACACTGCAATCCTCGAATATTTTTCCATTTCATTCATTTTGATTACTTACTGGATGACCTCACCCATATTACTACTATTATATATATACCCCTCCAAACCCACCATTTAGGGTTCACGCCTCCAGTCCCATTTCATCTCCTTCATCTTCATCATTTTCCATTTCCAAGCTTTCTGCAACTCACACTGTGCAATATTTCTCCAACATCCAGCCTTCATCATCTCGTGTGTTGAGGTATAACCACTTCTAAGGCTTTCCTTTCTTTTATTATTTCAAGCATTCGTCTCGCATACATTTTCATTTCTGCATCAGTATGTTTTTCATCAATTGTAACCTGCTTATGTTTAAGTGAAACAGTTTTTGAGATAAAAAGAGTGTAGAAACCCACCTGTGATGTTGTTGAGCATGAAAATAAATAGGATAACATCTTCCCATGATCTTATAAATGTTTATTTGGATCCAGTACAGCAGTTTATTTAGAACAGTTTGAAGATTTCTTTGAATATGGATGAACTTGATGATTTTAGCAAGAACAGATTTAAACATGCATGGGACAAAATGGATATACGTCATGGCACTGTGCTTCTCAAACTTCATTTAATGCATCTCAGCCTTTAAATTAATTACATGTACAATGCTACAGTGTTTGTCTTATTCTGACTAGTCAACGGGCAAGACTTAAGAAAATGGGAACTAAGGCTTTTTAGGCGAGGATTTCAATTCAGGCCAAAACCTCACCTAAGGTTGACAAACCTCGACTAAGACCTGTTTTTCCAAAAGCTCGCGTAAGCCTCCTCCTTCACTCAAACCTTGAAATGGGCCTCACTATCCGTATTCCATTTCCAAACCTCGTCTATGAATAAAATCTGTGAATGCTCGATTGAACTTCAAACCTCGAATCTCTTAACGTCACCCTGGATTGCTGTTACTTTACGTACTGGATTAAATTACTTCAATTGGGCCTACTGTTACTGGATTACATATTTATTTAAATTGAGCCAGACCTTAAATAATTGGATTAATTGAGCAATAAATCACCAACCTAATTTAATTTATTCCTCAAATTATCCTTGAGCATTTTTATGTTCAAGTCTCATAGACTAAATTATCCGGATAATTATTTAGGCTCTTCCGGTCATTAAGGTTCGCGGCATAGGACTCGTGGTTTGGATTTATTTACTAGAAGATATTATCAAGATTGTTGATAAAGGTATGGATACATACTTTGGGCACCCAAAAGACCCACCTAATTATGGAGTACTGATTTCATTCGGTCCGGTAAAATTTAATATTGTCTTTGATTCCTTTTTATCCCATCGTTTATTTATTTTTGTATTTATTGTGATTAAATCATTGTTGGATTATTTGTGTTATTAATTGTCATTCACTTGCATAATATACATCGCATGTAACTTGGACTGGTATGAAAAATACTAAGCCTACCAAATAACGATCCAAACATACCAATATCCTTTTATCGATTTGGGCTTGGCAAATAATAAGATTAATTATACGGTTAATAATTGAACCTTAATGCATTCTTTAAAATGCATAAATACGTAAAGTGAAATGACGGAGTGGATCGGTTGGATGCTTTGGACTGATCACTCTAAGCTTTATTTCGGGATTTAGAGTAAAGTAATCTCTCTATTTCCTTTGTGTGTACTGTTCTACTCATCGGGGGTAGCTTCCCTTACATGATGTTTGCCGGTAATTTAAAAATAGTTTTGAATGTGAACTATTGGATTGTAGTTCCCTCTTTTATGTCGATTGAGACTACGCGAGTCATGTCGTGTCGATCGGGTGATTCCATCCACACATGACTTAGTTGTTGATGTTGATTATTTTTATCCACTCTAAGATGTCCGGATCCCCGTACTTGTGGAGCACGCTAAGTGGGGATTACCCGCGCTGTAGCCCATGTGAGCAAGCAACGGTAATGTCCTGAGTTGTGCCACGAGTAGATGTGTGTGAGACAGACATTCACCATACATACCAAGATTTGGTCAGCAGTTCCAAGAGTGTATGTATGGCACCACGTACTCGAGGTAACTGTGGACTCGGTGTTGCTTGTTGCATATTTTGAGACCACTATTTAAACTGCTCATATATTCTTTGAAGTCAAGCATTGCATTTCATTTTTCCAACTTATATCTGTTGCATTCTTTTAAACCGACCCCAATGTTGGTATTATAGAGATATTACCTCGGCGTCCCATATTCACGTATATTGCATTAATATGGATGTGTGTATTCCATACTTAGTCTCACGACTAACGATGCTATTATTGCATCTCTCAGGTGACGCAAACGTCCGTGAGGATATCCCTCCGACGCATTAGGGATCGAGCCAATACCCGAGGGTTGTAAGGTCGAGGGAAACTTTTGAGTTTAATTGCTTATGTGTTTATTTACTTCATCGAACCTTATTTATTTACTGCTTTCAATTAAACGGCTTGTTCTGGACGTGTCTCGGATGAGGCTTTTATTTTCCGCACTAGTAGTTGTAAACCAACAATTTATCTTTCTATGTCAATTTGCTCTTTATTCCAAGTATGCTAAGTTGCGATCAGAGGGGACCCTATTTCTTGAAATCCAGCGTACTCTGATAGGATTAGATAACGTTTAGCCTGAACACTGAGCTTATAATGGGATTAGGCCCTAGATTCTATTATAAGTTAAGTGTGGCGGTGACGTGTCCGGTTTATGGAAATCGGGGCATTACAATTGCAGTTAAAGCACTTTATCTTTTCAAGATCAACCTTGTGCGCTTTCATTCCTTCCTCTACTCCCTGGCCTCTACTCCTTCATCTTCCTCGACTATACCTCCCTCTACTCCTGCCACAACCTCTATTGGAATATTTGTTCCCATCTCGATCAAATGTGCTCTCTCTGGACTGACTTTCCCTGGACACCACAGGTTTTCCAGTGCCTCTTTATTCTCTGTGAGACAGTAGTGCATGCCTTAGGCTCCCTACAAAGTAGGCGCTCCTCATGAGCCTTAAGAGAGCCTATTACCTCTTCTACTTACTTGGTTTTTAAGTCCCCAAATTCTTCAATTGTTGAGGCTATCTGAACATACTTAGATGAGACAAACCTGAGGAGTTTTTTCACTACATACTCCTCAAGTAAAGTCTCACCTAATCCTCTCAATTTATGTACAAGTGTGGTTACTTTGCCAGCAAACTCATTCACTGTCTCATCATCTCCCATCCTCAAACTCTCAAACTCCCAGCGTAGAGTTTGAGCCTTAACTTCTCGGACCCTTTCAGCCCCGAGATGCATTGTCTTCAATGAATCCCATGCATCTTTGGCTGATGGTTTTGGCCCTAGCAGAAGAAAGCGTCTCCTCTGTTATTCCTTGGTAGATGGCGGCCAGAGTCGTCTTGTCCATCCTTGGATCAACCGGCCTTGTAGCTGCTACTGCATCCTATACCCCTTGCGCCTGCATGTAGACCTCCATTTTAATGGCCCATGTAGAGTAGTTGCTTCTCGTTAGCATTGGGTATTGCAAGGACACTGAACCCTCTCTAGTTGTCATTGCCTGTGAAGAGGAATGGAAGGGAACCAAGGCTGTGGAACTTGATTTCTCACTGCTAACATGAGTGTTTCCTCTCTTCTTTCTTGTCATGAACAGGTTGTGGCTCTGATACCACTTGTTGGAGATTAGAGAATCGAAAAATGTGTTGCAGGACAACACCTTTGCTGTGCCACACTCACACTCCCTGAGAAAGATTGAATCTTTCTGTTTGAGCAAATCTCTCAATTTCTTTCATTCCATAACCCAGAAAAATAAATACTAATGGAAGTGGCAGGTTGTTACAAGTTCAATCATCAACCACCACACAATCACCTAAATAATCGGACTGAGCTACGACCAAATCAAAGGAAAACTGGCTGGACAATTTAAATCATGACTTAATAAAATTAAACAAATAAAATTAAAAACCTAAGCTAGCGCCTTATTATTGTTGTTGAACTTCCCATGTCTTCCTTCTGCATGGGAGCAAAGGTTACTTCATCACCCAGACTGTCCAGCATCAAGACTGGTGGGAAAATCAGTTTTTCCGACTAGTACCAACACCAAACGGGGGACTGGGGAGAATCGTTCCCTTACGAGGTCGTGTGGTGAAGTGCCGGCAGCGGTGGCGCAGGTTGGAGGGACAGTGGAATCTCATTTCCGGAAATTGACTGCTGCAACACAAGAATCCATGCATGCACTAGTGCACTACCACACCACATCCCAAAATTCTCAAATATCAGACTATTATTATGATAAAAATACCTAAACTCAAACCCACCTAACTAACATAAATAACTCACACTCAAATCCACTTAATTAATTAAATAAAACCATAAAACTATAGATTATTTCATTATTCATGAGATCAATCCACTTAATCAATGAAAATCAGTCTGAAGAAGTCATTGAGTTTTTGAAAAAGCTAGCAACTTAAAGCAGGGAGAAATAAAGTCGATAACCAGCATAATCTAGTTATGCAGACATTGGAATTGCCAATTTTTGGCCCACAGTCGGCCATCCCAATATATAGGTATAATATTATTAGCACCGGAGAGAGAAAGAAATCTTATCTCAGTATGTCTTCAATATTCCTCAGCAGCTGCGGCAACACCAATTTCAGTTTGTATGTATGTATGTATGTATGTATGTATGTTGGTTTGTTTGTCTGTCTGTCAACTTCATTGATAAAATTCAGTGATTGCCTCTTGTTCTGAAAAAACACTGATTCCTCACGTGCATTGTCCCCGCCACTTTGAACCGCGCACCGCCTTTGTCAAGCCCAGAAGTAGGTACAGCAGCCATGATTCGATTCATTAGGATCGCCTGCTGATGAAACAAGCGCACGTCGAGAAGGTCTTGGTGATGCTTCCGCATTTGAACCCTCTGCGTTCCTCTCCATGCGTCTCCTCCTTGGACTAGCTGCTAAATATCCATCTACTACTGCTTCCAGAGCTTGGGCCGTTGGAGGGCGGCTCCTCAAGCTGTGCCTCACGGGAATCGGAGGATTTGGTTGCTGTTGAATGCTTCTGGCTTCAGTGTTTGAGGTTCGGTCATTCTGTTCCATTGGCTGGACGCTGATCTTGAAGATGCCGAGGGGTGGATGGGGCAGGTTGAGGTCGGGGGTAACCTGGGGCACATTAAGGTCGAATAATGGCCACATTTCACAGTCGTCAGATGGCCGGTTAAGGTCGAGTAATGGCCAAGTTTCACCGTCACCAGACGATTGATTAAGATCAAATAATGGCCAAGTTTCACCGTCGCAAGATTGATTAAGATCAAATAATGGCCGTGTTTCACCATCGTCCGAACACTTATTAAGGTCAAATAATGGCTGCGTTTCACCATCATCCAAAGAAAGGTTGAGGTCAAATAATGGCCGTGTTTCACCATCATCCGAAGCATGGTTCAGGTCGAGTAATGGCCGCGTTTCATCATTGTCCCTAGAATGACTCTTATCAATTGGAGCATGCTCGGTGCTCTCACCGGCTTTGGGACTTTCTTTCGATGAACCCACTGAAGAAGACGAATCCGGATAGGTTTCATGAATGCCGGTGCCAGTGCAGCAACTAGACATTCCATTTTCAATCCCAGGAGTTATTGCGATAGAGGAGGAGCTCTCACCAGGTTTGAGACTCCCTTTTGGTGAGCTCACCTTAGAAGATAAATCCTGATAGGATTCATGAACAACGGTTCCAGTGCAGTGACTAGATGTTCCATTTTCTAGACCTCCGGAAGTCATTGCCATAGAGGAACAGCTTGATCTGCCTATTGTTTCTTTGTGACTGTTAGCAACTGATTTCCGGGAACGTTTGCTAGGGGGCTCTAGATCACTTTCTTTCTGCTTCCGGCTCAATTGGGATTTCGAAACCTTTTTACGCTGTTTGTTATCATCCATATCCTTCTTTGAATCATGAACTAATGTGTCTTGAAGCAATGGATTGCCATTGCATTTTTTACTGCTAGGATGCACTCCCCTGCCTGATTCACGTCTCTTCAGATTACCCCCTTCAAAGGCATCGATGTTGTCGGATTCACTAACCTCAATCATATCCTCATCACCACCTTGAGTTATACTTGCCTTCGACATTTCCGGTGTATCAGTTCCCAAATTTTGTACCTGGTCACCAGTGATGCTCTCATCCGCGGTTGAGAATTTTATGGAATCCATGCTTTGGTGGCTTTCTTTGGTCGAATTACGCTTTTCCTTTTTGTCACGATCAGCTTCACCTTTTTTTAACTCAAGAAGATTTGGCTCCCTAGCAACTAGGCTCAATACATCAGTAGACGAGTCGTAATATTGTTCGTCTTTCAACAGTCTTCTAGAAAACTTCTTAGTATTTGGGGGAAGGAAAACCGAGCAACGACACATCTCCCAACGCCTCCAGCCATTCGCCACCAGACGCGGCCACACTGCCTCCCAAAATAAATCGCTTGTCCTTGCTTTGCTCAGCCTGAAATTACCATTCAAGAGTTTACTAATTTCAGCATTTGTAAGGACAGAACTGGCCTTCCCTCTCGAGATCTCTGGTCGCGACAGGATCACTTGGTTCGATTTGGAAGGCTCTAATACCCTTCCCGTTAGATCCTGTTTTCCAGTGCCAATGCCAACAGCCTCAACAAGAACGTTCATGCCCGCCATTGCCTTCAACGCAGAAACATATTCTGCTAGCAAAATCTTTTGCTTCCCAAATGCCCTAGAGACCTATGGAAGAATCAAAGACCACATTACAACCAACATTATGGCTCAATTCACTGAAGTTGCAAATTCTCATAAAGAAAAGGGGAAAATTTTGGATGCAGTTTAAAAATTTGCATAAGTAAAGCTTAAGAGTACCTTCTGTAAAGCACTTTTAGATTCTTCTGACACTCTGGCAAGTATCCGGGACAGAAGTTTCTTCAGGCGTAGTCCGGAAAATAGCCTCTGGCCATATACACATTTCTTGGTCTTCGTCTTGCGGTATTCTGACCATCTTTTATATTCCTTCGAACCATAAAACTCGCCATAATAGTAAGCAAGTATGGCCCCCATGTTTCTTGTCTCGACGAATCGCCTCAACTCGACAAAATTCTTCCCAAAAATGTACAGGGCTAGAAGAAAGCTTGCCTTCTCAGCATCACCCCAATGTTCGTGGAGTAATCCAGGAACCAGCACTTCATCGCCGGATTTCTGTATTATTTCTTCAGAATGTAAAATCTCAGGCTCCACGGAACAATGCAGAGGCTCGATTATACCATTGGAATCAATAACAGTTTCAAGGCTCTCATGATTCTGACCATTGATCCCTATCAGGGGTAAAGGTAAACCGATGACAAAATTTTGGTGGGGATTAATTTTAACCTCTCTATCTGTAGAATTCCTCAAGTAAGACTTACAACTGTAATTCTCAAAGAGAGGAGGGAGTTCAGCTTGATATTCATCACCAATACGGAGCCCCCTAACACCATCAGCTGCAGCGAAGGAATCCGATGGAATATGACCTGAAAATACTCCTCCATCACTATCATCACAGTCTGCTGGGAGCGATTGCATCTTATTATGGTTGCTGCAATCACCATTTTTACGACCCCGTATTCTAGCCATCTGAAAAGAGAAAGCAATCTGATTTCCATTATAAAACTGTAATAAAATCATTATATTGGTGGCATTAAGTCATGGAAAACAAACTGTAAAGGAGTGAGAATTTGATAGAAGAAAAACAAGAGCAAATCGAAAGTTAAGTAGGTCCATCGGTTTTGGAAATATCAAAGACTAACAAATACAACATATGCAGCATTTTAACAAGAAAATTTTTGACACACACCTCATATCAGTAAAAACCAGCAGGAAGACCGAATTCTTGTCTCGTATTCAAGCTAAACGAAATGAATTTCTTGCTTATCGACTGAAGACAATACTTATGAACCCACTCTTTCTGTATCTTTGTAATAACCTCATTAGTATAGAGTATAGACAGTCACTATGCATCAATGTTTGATGAAACAAGTTCAGAACTAAAGAGACCATTGTACGACAATAACAGCAAGTTCAGTTTATTTTTATGTACCAATCTATACAATATTAACCAATATGTATCAATATGTACAAAAATCTATCAAAGTATGTTCTTAGACAAAATGGCCACATAATTCATTATGAAAAACTTTCTAGACACCTGTGTGCAGAAGGATAAAGCAATCGTCTCACTTTTGATCCATTTTTGTATAAAGAGACTGTGAACGTAACTCATATTGACAAAAATTATGCAACAAGAAGCAGGTTCATCATTTGAAACCATCAAAGATTGAGATAAATGGCAACATTGCACAATACGCATTTCAAGCAAACAAACAAACAAATGATCTTGCCTTTCACTGTGTATCAGTAAAACCAAAAACAAGAAGCGATTCCAGTCTCTTGAGATTCAAAAAAACTGAATGAATTAGTTACTTCCAACCAAATGCAACGATTTTGAAGCCATCCCCCCTTACTTATGCAACCACCTATTTAGTGTAGACAGCATGATTGACTGAAGTACAAGTATAACTATGAGTGGTTCAATATTTTTTTATGATCATCATTGCAAGACAATGGAGCTAAAGTAACTCTTTATATACGACCATCAAAAGTCATGAGTACGCCTTAAGATATTAGTACTCGGAAAAAATAAAGCCATGGAATTTTCTCGTGGTCAAATGGGAAACGCACATTTTACATACGAATAACAGAAAGATCCATGCGACCAAAAATGGAGAAACGCTCTTAAAAAATATCTCTGCCACATTATGAAAATGTCCCCACAAAACAATGCGCGGAAAGGTGAAATGCTCAAAGAAAATATCGCCACACTATTTAATACGGGGAAATCCACCCAACAAACCAATGTGCGGAAAGGTGCACCCTTTGAAAATATCGCGACGATATTCAATATGAAAAAATCCCTAGCAATCAATGTGCCGAAAGCCAAATCTAACAGCGGCAAATTTACTTCAATTCGTTCACATTCAATTAAAAGCACAACAGATCCATTTTTCTCCATAAAGCTAACCACATTCAAACATCAAGACCAAAACCAATCCAACACCTAAATCTCCATTTTCAATCAAGCAAAAAACACATGTAGGAACTTTCATTTCAACCAATTCTCCATAAAGCCCCACAAAATCAAACAACCAAAGCATATAACCAAATAAAAATAAAATAAAATCCAAACACCAACAATATTCCAATGTGATCCCTTCAAAATTAAACTCCAGACACTTGAGAGCTCATCCCTCACCAACAATCCATGGTATTCCATGAACAAAATCAAAGAGCACTTACACATATAGATAAACCAACGAACAAAACAAAAACCAGGCATATGATTACACTTTTGCATCTATACATAAAAACAAACAAGGGAAAAAGGCAGGTGTGATGATTCAGATGTGGAACATCCCAATACAAGGAAAAATAAAAAGGAAAACTACAACACCAAGAAATTGCACAAATACACATAAAATGAAATAAACAACACATATGTGGTACATCTGAACAATTCCAAACAAGACTAGGGTGTGTGTGTATATATGTAAATAGAAGAGCAATACCCGATTGCCTTCTTATTTGAGCAGAGTTTTCATGGGGTTAATTCAATCAGGAAGAGAAATAGAAATTGAGGGGGGGGGGGGGGGGGGGAGATTTTGCTCAATATGTTTTGAGTTTTATAGTAATGAGGTTCGAGAGAGAGTGAGACAGAGGAGAGTAATAG
>MAYD01763283.1:0-25681 GCA_001909325.1 Ruellia speciosa
ATGTCATATGAATGTCTTTTATAACAAACAAAATCTAATTTTATATAAGGAATCTCAACATTTTTTTCATTAAACAATACAATGAATGTTTCATTTGGTTTCTCTTAACCTCCTAATTTAATTATCTACAATAACCCTGTAATGTCCCAGATTTCTACCTGTCACCCTTGCAGTTTTGGGCCACGGTTTCCAAAACCACGGGTGAATTCGCGGTGGGCCCAGAGACGACCCATTAGGGTTAGACCCGATTCTGCACAGTATTTTTACTCCTTCTCCAAGCTTTTGCCTCATTCCAGACTTCATTTCTGCAGAATATCAATTTTCATCTCTTGACAGTGAGGGAGTTATTGTTCTTGGCTTAAGGAATTGGGATTTCCAAGGTTGTAGGATCAATTCGGGAAGGGAAGGTAAGTCTCTTGGCTACATTTTTCTAACCATTGTTGAATTCTAGATTTTTGGTTGTTGAATGGAAGCTTATGATTGTAGGCTTGGAGTTTGAGGGTTTCAACAAGTTGGGAAGCTTTGAAATTCGAGTTATTGTATAACAAATTTTCAGGCAAGGGTTAAATATGATTTTTGATGCCGCCACTGCATTTATCTCACTGAGCTCGAAAATCGAGGTTCAGGTCTCGAGGAGCCGCAATATTTACCCTTGGTATCGGAATACCGCGGGGGTCTTTGTTCCGTGGACACTGTTTAGCTCGCGGTATTCACATACCGCGGTCGAATACTGCGGTTCGCCCAGTTTGTGGGGCGTTGTGTGGTTGTTGAAATTCCAGGTATGATTGGTTAATTGGACTATGATATAGGGTTGATTTCAGGAGTGATATTCCGAGACATATGTGTGTTAAAGGTCTAAGTATGTGATAAAAGGGTCGATTGCTTAATTGTTGGAATTTCGGGATGGATTGTTGAAATATGTGTGAACACGAGTATTGCAAATCTTTGTAGGCTAGAAGCCTGAGGCACATCAACCTAGTGTTGTAGGTTGCCTGAGATCTATCACTTGAGCTGACAATGTTATACACGATTGTATGAGCCAGTATGTAGTTGTGGCGAGCTATACCTTATGTTATGCATGTTGCGTATCTCTTACCTGATCGGGATGACATACCCTCCCTAAGTGGGTGGATATTTCGTTCCCTATCTGGGATGGCAGATCCTTGCGGCTGAGATTAGCGACGTGGGATATATTTCTCCACGAGCAGTAGGGATGACTGAGATATGATTTCTTGGAGCAGCCCTGGAGTTGACGAGAAATCCTCACGGTTGTTGGAAACCATATCGTTCGGTTTTTAGGTGCCAGCTTAGTCATGCATTACATTTAGGATAGATAGGTGTATGCTAGGCCATTCATCACATGCATCATACGCATCATATGCACCTATGTATATTTGTGATTGAAGCGCCGGTATGGGATGGTGTGATGTTATTGCTTGATTATTTATTTACATGCATGCTCTACTGTTTATGTCATTGCTATTACCCCCCTTATTTTCCCTCTCTCTTATTTATCCCTTACTCAGTACTGTGTACTGACACCCTGTTTTGTGTTATAGATCCCCCTGGAGGCGCAGCGACATTATAGTGGGACAGGGTATGAGTGGGCATATTGCATAATAGGATAGGATGCATTATCTTCTGCACATTGCTTTCTTTCATTGCTATTTCTGCTTTCTGATCATGTTATCTATGTTATTGTTAACTATTTCAGTGGTTAGTCTAATTTTATTGTTAGTCGAGAAGACCTTGAGTTGATATGTTATTTCAGCTTGTGACCATACTTGATGTTTCGTTTAGCCGGGATGGCTTGAATAGGACGAGAAGCCCGTATATGTTAGGGTGGATTATGACTGCGTGACGAATTTAATTATGAGATTATGCGTTTATTCATACTCATTAGCATGCCTTGGTGATTGACTTATTTACTTCCGCAATACATGAAAGACTTAATTAAATGGCTATAACTCTTATGTGCTTATGTGTTTACTCAACCTTTCGCCGGGGAGTCTATGTAACGCCCCGATTTATGTAATCAGAAAATGTTACAGCCACACCTAACTTAAACAGAGATTCTACGCCTAATCCCATCTTTAGCTCGGTGCTCAGGAGCCTTAATTATCTCATCCTATCAGAGTTGCGGGATTTTTAGGAAGCAAAGTCCCCTCCGATCACCGCCATCATACTCGGAATAAACACATAAAGCGGAATAATATAAAAATATAAGTTATTACATCCCAAGAGTAATGTATTGTCCCACGCCGGGACTCGGCAATTTAAATACAAGCCGATCCAAAATGAATTACAAGGTTTTCAAGAGAAACAGAAATAAAAGTCCTGCAGCCAAATATGAGGTTAGCACAGGCAGTAATAATAAGTGGTTTTCTCGACCTCACCAAAAGAAACCCATCGAGTAGTAACTCGAATCCCCTACCACTGAGCTGGAGGTATGTCCCCCTGCTCTTCCAAACCTGCGATGCATACAACAACATCCTTAGTCGCGAGACTAAGTATGAAACATCCACCAACAAGTTAACCATATGAGAGTGATTATGCATCCGAGTTGGTAACACCTCCATACGTGAAATCCAACTGGTTGATCAAGATAATTGATGCAACCAGTATTCGTGAAAGAAATGCTATGTGAATGCACGAGTTAAAACAGGAATAAGCAGCAGCTTAAAATCATGATTTAAAACTCATGCAACAAGCAACACCTGAACACTCTCGAGTTCAACAGTGCCATGTGTGGCCTGCACGGAACTGCTAGCCATGACTCCACACATGGTTAGTTACGAAGCCCTCGACTCAACTAGCGGTACAACTCAGGACTCTAATGGCCGCGTGCTTCACACCCGTTGAGAAGACCCCACCTAGCGTACTCCACAAGTCTAGGAACTTAGTAACTGAAAAGAGTGGTCTGGATAATCAGTAACCCCACTTGGTCGCCTGATGTATCCTAAAATCCAACTAAGAACAACCAACAGTTCTGCAAGGATGGAATCACCCAATCGACGTAACAGTCCAGTGGTGATCCCAGCATAAGCCATGAGAGGAACTATAGTACGTGCTCCGATCGTACAATAGATACGTGAAACCGCTAGTACGCATCTCAAAGGTAGAGAGAGCTCGATGTCTCGACACTTTCTCATCCAACTATCCTTAAATTACTGGTAAACCTCAGTATAAGGGCGCTACTCCTCTGAGTAAGACAGCATAAGTTGGGAATTATATTCCCTAGTGGTCCAAGCTAGTGAGGATACGCCCCAAAAGCTATAAAAGAAACGCCCACTCTTTGTTCTGGTTTACGTAATTACGTCTTTTAATGCGATGCATTAGGTAGTTCGTTAACCGTATAATTCATCTGGATCTCTGCCGTGCCTAAACCGATACAAGGACATTATAAATCACTTGACCAAATTTAGTAGGCTTAGTGTCTTACCGACAATTCCATTTCATACAGGGTTAATTATGCATATGACATCCACATCACATAATCAACAAATAAAACATACCCAGATCACAATCCTATTTCCATCTCAGGAAATAAATAATTTAAATTGCATGAAAAAGGAATAAATAAATATTGCGATAAATAATATATTTATTTAAAAGTAATATTTTATATTTACCCGGCCGAATAATACTCGGCACTTCCGTAATTAATTCGGGTCTTATGGGTGCCCAGGTAGTGTTCATACCTTTATCAACAGTCTTGATATTTGATACAGCAAAAGAAACATGCACGTCCTATTTGCCGCTATCGATCGGGTCACCTACAAGGCGAATAAACCTAATTAATTATCCTTCCAATTAGTTTTAAAAGACTTAGACAATTTATAAATTGTCTAGGATAATTAAATAAAATCAAGACAATTCAATTAGGCCAATATCCCAAATTGTCCTAATTCATCCCAAATCCTCGAGATCTGCCATCTCGAATTCTGATATCTGATATCTGTCACTGTCGTACTGACCACTGATACCCTGACCCAGAATAACTGACATCCGTATTCTTGAATCAATTATCCAACTCAAAATGTTCTTAATTTAATTGTTACCTGACAATTAAATTAAATAATAACCCCCTTTGGATTATTTTTATTATTATTTTTATCGGTTGCCAAATCTTGTTGTTTGACTGCCCAGAGGTTTCAAGTGTAATATCTGCAATTGAGAACACTTGTCCATACCTCTCATCATCGCAGGAAACATTTAATTAATTAATTAAATTAATTAAACACCTCATTAGTCCTTAATCCAATCAATTAGATTAATTAATTAAGATTAAATCCAAATGCCAAAAGCCCACTGCCGTCTGATTATTCTGGCCCAACAATTTAATTAATTGTTTTAAGCCCAAGCCCGGTTCGAACCAAACCAATTATTTCAATTCCAGGCCCCAAACTGCCAGGCCCAATCAATTAATTAATTAGGAAGGCCCAACACAACTTAATTCCCGAGCCCAATCTAATTAATTAATTAGACAGGCCCACATCCTTTAACAGCCCAATTCACAATTAATTCTGCCAATTGAATCAAACTGACGGAAGGAACAAGAACACATTGAATGAGTACTGAAGAACACGAAGAACATCCCTAAGCTGCCAGAACTCACTGCACCAAAATAACAACCAAGAGGGGCTTTGGATCGGTCTCGACCTTATTATCGTCATCGGCCAATTCTCTACCAATTTAATCATCTCCAACCCAACAAAATCGAAGGGTTCGATTTAAGGGGGAAGCGAAGAAACTGGAAATCAAACAACACAACTGGAAACCAAAACATCAACCCAATCGGCAGAAACCCCAACATCCACAACTCACGGTTTCTTGGCTACCAATCCCAAATCAAATTTTGGGGGCAACACAAGGCATCAACCGAAACCTCAAGCCCTCGGATTAGATCCGTCATCGAGCAACAGCGATACCAAAAATCCAATCACAACCACCAACATCCAAAACTGGAAAAGAGACTGAGATCGAGCATACGACAAAACAGAACACAACCGACTGAACCAAGACGAACCAGAGACTTAAAACCAAACGGAAAGCCAAACAGAAATCAACACGGAATCCATACAAAACCAGGGACAGTCACCATCGATAGACCCAAATTGAACACACACAACATTGGAACCTCAGATCGGACATCAAACCGACTGTAATCAAAACCGAGACCGTCACCAAACCCACAACAGAACACAGAAACTTTCACCGAAATCGAACCAACACAGAAACAACGCCCAGATCGGATATCCACTGAACCAAAATCTCAGATTCAACAAGAATCATCATCGGAATGTTAGTAACAACACTGAAATCATCCAAATCCCTAAATCGAAATAGATCTAAGGTTTAGGGTTTACCTTCACTATCGGCCGAAGGGGAAAGTGCAAGTCCAAGATCCAAACTCAACAACAATAATTGAGCATGGGGTCGGGGGTGGCTTATATATACAAGCCTCCAAACCTCGACCAAGAGCCCCAAGAATTCGACCACAACCGGCAGAAACCAATAATCTCTCGAATGAGCAAATAATCGAGAAAGGGTCAAGGGGGTTGCTATAATCTTAGCCTTCCACTCCTTAGTCGAAAAGAATTTTGACCAACCCTCAAAATATCGACCAAATGACAAGGTCAGAACAAGGAAGCACGAAGGAAGAGAGCAAAGCCAAACCACTGTCTGCCTCGTCTTTGAATCTGTCTGAATCTGAATCCTTATCAATTAAGGAAAAGGAAATTGCAATCAAGTCCCCCAATCTTCCCTTACAATGCGATCCCATCCTCCAACTTTCAGAGTCTTCCAAATTGACCCCAAAGTCTCTAGTTTCTTGATTTCTGCCCCAAAAGTTCTTAAAACTTCATATTGGTCTCATTCCTTTAATATTTAATTTTATTTCCCCTTTTGGAAATAAAATAAATATTCTCTTGTTTTTATTTTCTGCATTTTATAAATTAATTATTTCCTAATAATTAATTTGCGAATTTTTTTTACTGATTTTTGGAACTTTATTTTCGAATAAAATTCTGAAATTGTGTACAATAACACCGAGTGTTACAGTCTAAGTAACTGGCCACTAGTTTAGACAAACTGCGACGGTAGCGCGCCCAAAAGGTTCAAATTTTTGGGGCGTCACAGAGTGGTATCAGAGCTTGTGCGCTCTACATACCTACAAAAATTTGGTAGACATAGGTGGTGAGAGTGTGTGGGGGTTGCATATAGCCTAGGACTTGTATTTTTAGCTTTGAGTTTTCTGTTTTTCACGTTTGCGCGACCCGTGGTATTGGATAGCGGAATTGGAATTCCGCGGTGGATTCTGCGGGAACTCCAACGAGTTTAAGTTCCAGGGGTCCGTGGTATGCGAATACCGCAGGTCAAAATCGTAGGTTACTATTCTGATTTACTGTTTCGCATCATTTTGTATTTTGCTTATGCATTGACGGTAGGGTAATGTATCTGACCTCTAAATTTGCCTTAGTTCAGGTTGCCTCCACGACGCGCAGTAGGTACAGGCCGTTGGGGTAGGCCTCGATGGAACCCTACATCGCCCATTGGTGACCGATATGGGGAGGATGTGGAGGGAGTAGTGCAGGACGATATAGGGGTAGAGAATGCTCGAGACGAGCCGCCACCACAAGACATGCCTCAGGGGTGGGGCCCACAAAGGGTGCCTCCAGCAGATCAGGCACCAAGTGGGCAACAGCTGATAGTAGTGCTGACATTCGACCCCACTATGTTTATCCAGTAGAAGCTGAAACTGGAGGCCTAAACTTTACAGATTCTTCAGCACATTCAGACTGCCTCTCCCCAGGCTGCCGTTAGACCAGAGCAGCCAGTTCATGCTCAGATCGATTATGTGGATTTAGTCGCTCGACATCGACCACCGACATTCGCCGAGAGCCAACCCCCTAGTTTTTGATGATTAGGTGTATCAGATCACCCGAGTGTTCCTGAACATTGGGTGTCCAGAGGATCGGAAGATGTTGGTCGCATCACAGTATTTAGTGGGAGTAGCCCTACACTGGTGGAGGGCAAATGAGATTTTGTTGATGATGAGGCTAGAGTTTGGATGGGACCAGTTCAGGGACGCGCTAAGGTCCTATTTCTTTACGTCGCAGATGATGAACGCCAAGAGGCAGGAGTTTTTAAGTTTAGTATAGACAGATGATATGTCAGTAACAGTTTACTACCAGTGCTTCACTGAGTTGGTGAGGTTTGCGCCGAAGTTGGTACCCATGGAGGGAGACTTGGTATAGAGATTCATTGACGGCCTGAAGGCCGAGATCTGATCAAGCTACGAGTATTTTGCACATGACTCCCTTTCTTCAGCAAATGATCAGACCTTGTTCTCGGAGAGGGGCAAGGTCAACGAGCGCCTAGTTTGGCAGAGTAGGAAGAGGGAGTGCGAGGCTCGCCAGACGAGAGATCGTCGTGGCAGAGGGTGCTATAGACAGGGTGGAAGCCGCGTTGACGGGGCTGTAGGCCGGGGAGGAGGTCAGATAGGTGGTAGAGATCGAGGTGGCGAGGGTCAGCCTCGCGCATCGATAGAGGGGGACCGTCCAGCACCGAGATGCTGGAACTGCTAGGGGACGGGCCACTACAGGTTTGAGTGCCCGCACCCACTGAGGTGACAGGATGGAGAGCCGCCAAGGGCTATCATGGCCACTGACCGCGGTAGGTCGATTCAGACAGGGCGTGAGGAACGCCTGAACGTGATTGAGTGAGCCGATGCCGACCGTCGTGACGACGTATTGGAGGGTATGGGTTTAGTTTTGCTTTCCATTATTATTATTACTCCTGTTGTTCGCCGTTATGCTTTCGTGAGAACTATGCTTATTTTCTATTATTGTCATTGCCTTAGGATCTATCCTTGTTGTGAACCATTCTGTGTTTGTGTTGTTTGACTCCGGAGTGTCGTGTTTTTTTGTCGCTTCCAATTTTGTGCGTGAGCACGGATTATGGCCGTTAGTGCCCTATAAGATGCCTATTTCTTTACCTTCAGGAGAGATATGAGAGTGTGATCAGCTGTTGCCTGAGGCTGCGTTGACTATCGAGGACCAGGATTTCAGGGCTGACCTCGTGGTGTTTAGTCTGGCTGAGTTCAATGTGATCTTGGCATGGATTGGCTAGCATGCCATCATGCACAATTGGGCTGTGGTATTCCACAGATTTCTTTTAGAGACCCGTACAGTACATATGTCTCTTACTGTCCTTTACCTTTTCAACCTGACAGTAAGATTGCCTCTTCTTTGTCTATGGCTTCCTTATTGCGCATAAGTTATCCTACCTATCTATGCCAAGTGCATGATCTGAGAGCAGCGGTTCCGGATGTCTCTGATATTCTGATTGTATCCAAGTTCGGGGATGTCTTTCCCAATGAGATTCCTAGTCTCCCACCTGTTCAGGAGATCGACTTCACCATTGAACTTGTGCTTGGCTCTGTTCCTATCTCGAAGGCACCTTACTGTATGGCTCCAGCTGATTTGAAGGAGCTCAATAAATAGTTGCAGAAACAATTGGAGAATGGGTATATATAGCCCAGTAGTTCGCCATGTGGTGCATTGATTTTATTCGTTAAGAAGGATGGAAGCATGAGAATGCGTATCGATAACCGAAGGTTGAACTAGATTACAGTGAAGAACAAGTACCTGTTGCCCCACATTGATGACTTGTTTGACGAGTTGAAGGGAGCGTGCATCTTCTCTATGATAGACCTGAGGTCTGGATACCATCATATCCAAGTGGCTGAGGCAGACTGGCCAAAGATGGCATTTAGGACGAGGTATAGGCATTTTGAGTTCATAGTAATGCCGTTTGGTTTTACTAATACACCAGCGGTATTCATGGATCTGATGCATTGGATTTTCCAGCCACTATTGGATAGAAGTGTTGTGGTTTTTATTGACGAAATCTCGATGTACTCGTCGAGTCCCTAGGCACACGAGGGACATTTGAGGACAGTGTTGATGTCGCTTAGGGAGCATAAGCTTTATGCGAAGCTCTTGACGTGTGAGTTCTGGTTGGAGCAGGTGTCCTTCTTGGGACACATCCTTTCTGGTGCAGGTATCTCTGTGGACCCGGTGAAGGTTGATGTGGTATTGAAGTGGCAGGCCCCAAAGAATGTGAGTGAGATCCGCAGCTTCTTGGGGTTAGTAGGTTATTACCACCGGTTAATCGAGGGTTTCTAGTATTGCGAAGCCCATGATGGGACTCTTAAGGAAAGACGTGAAGTTTTGTTAGGATGAGGAGTGTGAGAAGACGTTTGAGCAGCTTCAGAGATAAGTGACTGAGGCTCCAGTTTTGGTATTTCCTGATGAGTCAGGAGAGTTTGAGGTGTATACGAATGCATCTCATTGAGGATTGGGTTGTGTGCTGATGCAGCATGGGAAAGTGATTGCATTTGCCTCACGAGAATTGAAACTACATGAGGTGAATTACCCAACGCATGACCTGGAGATGGCAGTGGTTGTGTATGCCCTGAAGATCTGGTGACACTACCTGTATGGGGCGAAGAGTAAGATCTACTCGGACCACAAGAATCTAAAATGTTTGTATATGCAGGAGCACATGAGTGGTTGACAGAGTAGGTGATTGGAGTTGCTTCAGGACTATGACACCGACATTCATTACATTGAGGGGAAGGCGAATAGGGTAGTCGATGCATTGAGTAGGAAGGAACATCACACGATGAGATCCTTGATCATGGCTTCAGAATTGAGGAGGGAGTTTTGTCGGATAGAGATCGAGTTGGTGCCCCATGGCATGACTGAGCATAGCTTACACGCCATGGTCGCAGTCCCTTCATTGCTTGAGGAGATTAGGATGAGTCAGACTGAAGATAGTGAGATGGCGGCCTTGAGGATGAAGATTTAGTTAGGACGGACTCTGGGATTTAGAGTGGATGCTCGGGGGATCATTCGTTGTGAGGACCGATGGTGTCTACCATCTGTGCACGAGGATTTAAAGAAGAGGGGATGGAGGAGGCGCATGACACACAGTATTCGGTACATCCAGGTGCGACTAATATGTACAAGGACATCTGGTAGAGTTATTAGTGGAGCAACATGAAGCAAGAGGTGGTCAAATTTGTGGCGAGGTGTGCGACATATCAGCGAGTCAAGGCCGAGCACATGTGACCTATGGGATTGCTACAGCCTTTGGAGATTCCTGAGTGAAACTGGGAATCGGTGTCCATGGATTTCATGCCTAAGACGAGGTGTGGCATGGATGGGTGGTAGTGGACCGATTGACAAAGTGTGCTGTCTTTATTCTTATGAGATTCACCTAGAGTATGGAGCAGCTGACTCAGGCATACATTCGACACGTGGTGAAGAGGTTTGGGATCCCGAATGAGATTGTTTCGGATCGGGATTCTCGATTCTTATCCCAGTTCTAGAAAATGTCAAGAAAGCTTTTGGTACCCACATCAGTATGAGCACAATGTGGCACCCTCAGTTAGATGGGCAGACAGAGGATTATCCGCACTCTGGAGGACATGCTTCGAGCCTGCATGCTGGATTTCCAGGGTAGTTCGGAGGATTGATTCGATTTGGTTGAGTTCTCCTACAACAACTATCACGCGAGCATCAGGATGGCACCCTTCGAGGCATTGTATGGGCGCCGATGTCGTACACCCTTGTGTTGGGATGATCCTTCCGAGAAGATCATGTTGGGACCTGACTTGATTGAGCAGACTATCGACATTGTGAGAGTGATCCGAGGCTGGATGAAGGAAGCGCATGATCGTCAGAAGAGCCACGCCGATCTCAGATACAGAGACTTAAAGTTTGAGGTGGGTGACCATGTGTTGTTGAAGGTTTCGCCGGTCAAGGGTGTGAGGAGATTCGGGAGGAAGGGGAAGTTGAGTCCCCGATACATAGGACCTTATGAGATTGTTGAGCGAGTTGGGAAGGTAGCCTACCATCTTGCATTGCCGATGGAGGTAGGTCGAGCTCACGACGTCTTTCACATTTCCCAGCTTCGAAAGTTTGTTGCCGACCCGAGCAAAGATCATCCAACTCGATGAGGTTAAGTTGGATGCGAGCTTAGAGTACGAGAAGCATCCAGTGTCAATGATTGACGTGAATGAGAAGGTTTTGAGGAACAAGACAATCTGGATGATTAAGATTCTCTGGTTGAGGCATGGTAGAGAGGATGCCAAATGGAAGACCGAGGATTCAATGTGAGCCAAGTATCCAGACTTCGATTTGCAGTTCTCTAATTGGCGTAATTCTTTTAGATTCCGTTTTCCTTTCAGTTTTGATTCGAGGACGAAATGACCCTAAGGGAGGGAGGGATGTAATGTTCTCAATTTATATCTGTCACCCCAATTTCTATCCGTCACCTCAATTTCTATCCATCACCCTTGCAGTTTTGGGTTGCGGTTTTCAAAACCGCAAGTGAATACCACGGTGGGCCCAGAGACGGCCCATTAGGGTTAGGCTCGGTTCTGCATCGTATTTTTACTCCTTCTTCAAGCTCTTGCCTCATTCCAGACTTCATTCTCTGCAGAATATCAATATTCATCTCTTGAGAGTAAGGGAGTTATTGTTCTTGGCTTAAGGTATTGGGATTTCCAAAGTTGTAGGATCAATTTAGGAAGGGAAGGTAAATCTCTTAGCTACATTTTTCAAAGCATTGTTGAATTCCAGATTTTTGGTTGTTGAATGGAAGCTTATCTTTGTAGGCTTGGAGTTTGAGGGTTTCAACAAGAGGGGAAGCTTTGAAATTGGAGTTATTGAATCACAACTTTCCAGGCAAGGGTTAATTATGATTTTTGATGCAGCCACTACATTTATCTCACTGAGCTCGAAAATCGAGGTTCAGGTCCTGAGGAGCCGCGGTATTGGAATCCGTGGGTAGGATATCGTGGGGGTCTCTATTCCGTGAACACAGTTTAGCTCGCGGTATTCGGCCAAATACCGCGGTTCGCGTAGTTTGTGGGTCGTTGTGTGGTTGTTGAAATTCCAGGTATGATTGGTTAATTGGACTATGATATTGGGTTGATCTCAGGGGCGATATTATGAGACATATGTGTGTTAAAAATATAAGTATGTGATAAAAGGCTCGATTGCTTAATTGTTGGAATTTTGAGATGGATTGTTGAAATATGTGTGAACACGAGTATTACAATCTTTGTAGGCTAGAAGCCTGAGGCATGTTAACCTAGTGTTTTAGGTTGCCTGAGATCTATCACTTGAGCTGACAATGTTATACACGATTGTATGAGCCAGTATGTTGCTGTGGCGAGCTATATCTTATATTATACATGTTGTGTATCTCTTTCCCTGATCGGGATGACTGATCCTCCCTAGGTGGGTGGATATTTCTTTCCATATCTAGGATGATAGATCTGTGCGGCTGAGATTAGCGACACGGGATATCTTTCTGCACGAGCAGTGGGGATGGCTGAGATATGGTTTCTTGGAGCAGCCTTGAAGTTGACGAGAGATCCTCCCGATTGTTGGAAACCATATTGCCCAGTTTTTAGGTGCTGGCTTAGTCATGCATTGCATTTAGGATAGATAGGTGTATGCTAGGTCATTCATCACATGCATCATATGCATCACATGCACCTATGTATGTTTGTGATTGAAGCACCGGGATGGGACGGTGTGATGTTATTGCTTGATTATTTATTTACATGCATGCTCTACTATTTATGTCATTGCTATTACCTCCCTTATTTTCCCTTTCTCTCTCATTTATCCCTTACTTAGTTTTGTGTACTGACACCCTACTTCGTTTTATAGATCCCCCTGGAGGCGCAACGGCATTATAGTGGGACAGGGTACGAGTGAACCTATTGCATAATAGGATAGGATGCATTATCTTGTGTACTTTGCTTTCTTTCATTACTATTTCTACTTTCTGATCATGTTATCTATGTTCTTATTAAATGTTTTGGTGGTTAGTCTGATTCTGTTGTTAGAGGTTGAGAAGACCTTGAGTTGATATGTTCTTTCGACTTGTGACCATACTTGATGTTTTGTTTAGCCGGGATGGCTTGAATAGGACAGGAAGCCCATATATGTTAGGGTGGATTATGACTGCGTGACGAATTGAATTATGATATTATGCGTTTATTCATACTCTCTAGCATGCCTTGGTGATTGAATATTTATGTATATTTGTACTTGAAATTTGATTTGATAAGTGTAGTGTGATTAATAATATCTTTTATTTCTTAGTATTGCTATATTCATAATTTATTCATTAGTTTGATGCTTTATATGAATTTGTGAACTATTTTTTCTTTTTATTGTGCTCAGAACAATAAAATGAGTAAACAACAAATATTAAAATGAACTTAAAATGATGAGGGAATATAGATAAGAAAAAATAAAGAGATTTAAACCCATGCACATATATATTAATATAACATTACATACTATGTAGTTGTACTAAAAATATTATAATATCAATATAAAAAATTAAAATTATATTTTAGTAAAAATAATATGAATGTTGTACATTAGCACGAGATAGTACACTTGCTAATAATAAACAATGGGCCATTCAATGAAAAATGGGGAGTAACATCTCTACTTCGGTTTATATATTAGTTTATTCACTTTTTTTAAAGTATTTACTTCTTCGATTTATAAAATATTGTAAAATATATTTATGCCAAGTGGTTTAAGGAAAATAGTAAAAAGAGAGGAGATAAATAGTAGATTGAGAGAGAAACGAGGTTTTTATTAATGGGTGGAGAAAGAAAATGAGAATATTTTATTAGTTGAATTACAGAGAGAATTTCCAAAAAAAGTAATGTTATAATATTTTTTAAATATTTAAAATAAGAAAATGTTGCAATGTTTTTAAAATGGAAAAAGTATTACTAAAAGATAATTGTGGTTGTTCACACCATAAATTATATGGAAATAATGGGGAGAGGATGGACGAGAAGTTAGCGAGTTGAGGAATTAACCAACAGGACTATTAAACATTTGTAAGAAATTATTATTAATTTAATTTTGTGAAATGGGATAAGATCTTTTATCTCATTCTTTTCAATGTCATAATGTTCCATTTAATATAATAAATTTAAGAACCATTTATAATAATTGTGTAAATTAAATGTCTACGTGTCACAATTTAATTAAATGGGACCTTGGACTTAGAATAAAATAGACAAACGATCTGATTTCCCTGTGGAATATATTACATGTTTCCTCTTCAGTATTATTCCTATTTTTAAAGGGTTGCTCACTTACTTTTTAATGAGGTAAATCGAAAAGAAAAAGAAATATTTTGTATTAAAAAATGAAAATTACATGTATTCTCATATGCTTCTATTCACCTAAGGTGACATAAAAATTACCGAGGGAGTAATGTGTTAAAGTAAATCTAACGAGAAATGTTGTAATTTAAAATTTCTTTTATTAATAATATAACACCAAAAAATACTCCTATATTATTAACCAATGTTGCATACGGACTCAACGATAGTATCACTACAATTCAGTTATACAAAAAGTATAGCAACAATTAAGTATAAATGTAGGTTCATCCATATAATATTCAAAAGTGATTGTAACATCATTACTTTTTAGTGACATGTCACCGTCATGGTAACGCCACGGGTTTCATCGGTGCACCACGCCGTACTAATTAACCTAAACTAGTGGCTAGCGATGTTCCGCACAAGACAGGTAACCATATAAATTCAATTAACCATTAACTAGCTCCTACTATCGAATAACCAAACAAGAAACATAAAACTGAAACATCACAACATGCAAATACAATATACAAAGACTCAACACTGGCAATGGCTACTACTATAGTACAACACGAATGTAAGTTCACTCAACCCCGAAATCCCTATCATGCCTTGTCACATCTATTAAGGTCACCTGAAAAAAATAAAAACCTGGGGGTCAGCAAAAGTTAAGTAAGAGGTTCCCCATAGGCAAAAACCTCTTTGCCAAAATAACAATAATAAAATCCAATTTCCCCTTTCAAAGATTAAAGTATTATGAACAATGGACGCATAATTAAACTCAACCGCAATTCATAAAGCACCCAAAAACAAATAATCCATAATAATTGCCAACACCCGCAAATCCACACAATTGCTAATGCCAAATAATGAGATGGTTAGATAACAGGGAAATAACAATGGGAATTAAAGAAAGCAATACCGTTAATCGATTCACATGTCCCATACCAGGCGTTCAATTAACAGTTAGTAAAGAAATGCTCGTGATGCGTGAATCTAACATACATATATCTATCCTAAATGTAACACAGAATATGTCTAAATTTCTAGTGCGCATCTTGCCGACAACATTTTCAAGGACATTTCGATGACCCCCAGGTGTATCGCACATGGATCCTTCGACCTGGCTTTTCTAGTGTTCGTGCCAATCACTGTGACCCCGGTTTGGTTGCCGTGTCACGCAATCTCATATGTCAACCCCCGCGATCTGGTCGTCGCGTCAATCAATCGTACAAGCACACACATGTCAGGAACACACAGGTTCCCGCATAGCACAATCATCAAACACACGCCCCTTAGGGCCTTTTATTAAAAGCCTAAATCATCATCGCGGCCAATCGAGCCAAATCGAAATATCAACCAATGGCCAATCGGGCCAAAGCATCATGTCGTTCAACAGAGGTGAATCGGGCCAAATATCGTTATACAACTCAACACGGTCAAATGGGCCAAATACAGTATCGACATCACAATCCAATGGCCAATGGCCAAGTACAACACTCACGTGGTGGCTAAACTGGCCAAACACAACATCAATGCCACACAGAGGCCAAAAGGGCCAAATACAATCATCATTTCGGCCCCCCAAGCTAAAGCACAAGTTCAATACAACATGTGGCCAATCGGGCCAAAACCTCAATATCAATTCGTACCAGCAAAACAGGTTAAACATCGTCGCCACGAGCGATAGCTATAAATGTCAAAGGTCACAACAATCAATGGCCAAACGGGCCAAAGTATCATTTCATAACTTGACATGGGCACTCGGGCCAAAGATCTTAACACAAGGAATGGCCAATGGCCAAAAGTCGTACCTATACGTCACTTGGTGGCCAAACGGGTCAAAGATCATTTCAATAAACCAATCAATCGTTCAAAGACCCCTTTCTTTCAAAAGTACACAGACACACATATTCATCAACATCACATGGGTCAGTGTCTATCAAATACAACGAATACCGCACTACAATATGATGTCAGATGCCAGCAATTTATCATAATCTATATCATCAATCGCACACGTGTATAGGATATCAGGCTATGTTAGAATAATCACATAACACATATTGCACAATATTCATCATGCTCAGTCAAGTGATAACCAACTATCACAGTCTACGTCATAATCGACTGCAAACGAGTAAGATAGGCTTAGTCAGATATACACGACATCCAAAATCCCTAACTCAGCATGTATACTCGTGGTATACATCATATTCATGTAAAAACCGCGGCCCAAAACCGTGGAAAAACCAATTTTGCAAAGTCCTAGTAACTCGCAGTATTTAATACCGCGACCAAAACCGCGGTGCCAAAAAAAGCCCAAATTCAACCAAACTTTTTAGATTTAAACAACACTTAAAAGCTTCCCAAAAACATAAAAACCACCCCTTGCCTGATTCTATAGCTCTGTTGAATTCGTACACCAAGTTGTTGAAAACCCTAGTTATTCAAGTGTAAGCAGCCAACTTCCAAAGGCTCTACAAGATGCAATACACAACCAAATCAAAATCCAAAAGTAGATCTAGAAACCTTGTTCCACAAAGAACAACTTACTAGAAGACACCAACTTCAAACTCCCAATGTATCCTATCGAAAATTGGCTCACAAAATCCTCACTTGAATCTGTCACAGAAATTACAGTATTTCCAACCAACTTTAAACTTGTTTTTCTCTATGATTACAACCTCAAATCAAGATTCTAAACTGTGCATATTGTAGTATGGAACATGTATTTCAACTTACTCAGATCAAGACTAAAATCCTCCTTCTTCTTGATGAAAAAACAACTCAAAGATGGCTCAAGCACCTCTTAGTTTATTCATCTTCACCTCCTTGTTTATCCTTATCTCCTGAGGTTGCTGGCTACCAAAGTAAGTGAAAAGGTAAGAAATGAAGTAGCATAGCCTGAGGTGTCCAAAAATATCTAAAAAATGCCGCCTTTGCCACCTACGGTTTTCACCGCCGTATTCGCGACCGCGGACCCCAAAACCATGGGTCCAATCCAAGTGGGGTTCAAATGATGTTGAGCAATCCAGGAAGAAAATGGTGTTGAAATCATCTGTAAATTCCAATTCCATTTGTGTGGGCATGCCATCTCTCAATCCGTTACACAATTCTCATCCTCGCGATAAAGGCCCTAAATCATCAAACGATTGAACACGAGTCAAGGTTTCAAATTTCTCGAGGTATTACAGCCGTACTAGCTGATTTAAATTATTGGCCAATTAATTTAGACTCACAAGTATAAGGCAAAATATAATAGTCCTATTACATAATACACACAGTACATGGAACTGTTTCTCAATTCTTCAGTGAGTGTTTTTCAATAAGATAAGCTCTAACAAGTAAACATATGAATATATAGTAAGCCAAATGTCATCACCACCTAGTCAATAGTACTATGTACATTACATGGTCACAAACGATCTGTCAAAGTGATAAGTATAGTTAAAATGAAATACAAACATAGATTAGTCCTCTCGAACCACAAGAACTTGTATGCACTATGCTTGCCCAACAAGATCACCAAACAAAATAGACACACAATCAGGATCAGCAAAGTGCGTACTACCGTATAAGCGCACATTCTATCCTCAAGTGCCCTTCGACTAGCACAGAGCCCCAATGCCCCCCCATGGTTAGGGTACTCGCTTGCCATATTTAACTAGTACTCCTAGAAGCACAAAAATGAGTCAATCCAACTGGATACTAGGGTACTCTCCTAGTCCCAATACAAATTCACAACCTAGATATGTTAGTAATAACCAAACCATCAAAATCTCACCCGTATCGGGGCCCTCTTCAAACCATATCAAATAATTTCAAAGTCACAGCTTCCACAAATCATTTTGGGTTTTATAAAAATATTTTCCCAATTTTCCTCAAAATCAATTAGTAATAAAAACTCCCAAAGGCTTTATACAAACCTAAACTTTTCTTTCCAAAATCAAAATTTTCAAAATGTATAAAAATCCCAACTGATTTGTATAACCCAATCCCAACGATAAAATCTATACAGTACAATCCCAAAATTCACACATATAACATATGAAGTATCACCAGATGGCATAATATATCAGAAATGCAGTAAAATGTCATAAATACATAAATATAGCCTATTAGCCATGGTATCCTTTATGGTTTAAACCAAACCATGCCTCAGCCGAGTTGCCACGATATTCACACTGCGGTATCGAATACCGTAGAAGTGAAAACATGCCCAAATTCAACAATTTGCTTCAAATTTCAACAACATTAATAGGATGGGAAAAAGCTGAAAATTCCTTTACCTAGTTTAAAGAATTGTTTAAACAAGCTTTGAAATTGTTGAAAACCCCTAGTTTCTATATCCAAACAGCCTACTTCCCAAGCCTCTACATACATTACCTGGACAAATCATAAACCATTCATAGCTATAGAACTATCCATGAAATAGGATAACTTACCAAAAGACCTCAGAAGATGACTCCACCCATGACCTCAAGAAAATCAGCCCCAACTTCCTTTGTCACCTTAATTGTAGCCAAATTTAAAGCTCCCAAACAATTAGTTTTAGACCTCAAATTAATAATCCAATCGGAGGACAATATAGTACTCTAAGAGGAAAATATTTTACTTGAAATAAACGAAGTCAAATTCCCACACCAAGATGGTGAAATCTCCCTTCAAAGTTGTCATTTTCACCTCCTTGTTCATTCAAAGGAATGTGCTTGTTTGAGCATAATTGAGAATATTAGCGAGACAAATTGAGGTGGACACGTTGAGTGATGGAAAAGGAAAAAATTTCTATATGTATATAAAAAAAGTCAGGTTGGGTCCACAGTATTCACTGCAGGATGAATATCGCGGCAAATTAAGCTAGACGGTCCAACAGTTCTAAAATGGCCCAAAATTAAAATCTAACCTTTTAATTTATCTTTTGGTCCAAACATCTAGGCCCAATACCCTACTAGTATCGATGAAAAATTCTTGCACATCCCTAATTTAGTACAAAATCAAATAGAATAAATTAGGAATTATTTGGATATTACAGTAATACGAGAGTAATTTCGTGGAGGTGCATGTTCAATTTAGTAATGAAAATTGTTAGTAAGGTGTAAATGCGAACTATAGTTGGCCACTACTGTTGTTTCTTTTACTCACATACTGTCCTTTATCATTCAATTATCTATTCACTATATACTTTTTCCGTTTCATATATATATATATATATATATATATATATATTAATATTTACTTTTGACATGTGATTTAAGGAAAGTGAAAAGCGGGATAGAGAAGTAGTGGATGAAGAAAAAATAAAAATATTTTATTAGTTGAAACGGATAAAGAATTTTCAAAAAATGTAATTTTGTAATATTTTTGAAATACCTAAAATAGGAAAATGTTCAATATTTTTAAAATGAAATAAATATATTACAACAACAATTTAATAGGTATATTATTTAATTTTTTTTTGAATCCCTTACCTTAAAAAACTTTATCATTACATTACTCATGGTATTTGTGATGCCACGTATTCCAATATAGAACATGGAGGAGGTAAATGTGCAGTCATTAAAATAGTATTGCAATTACCATAGCACCAACAGAACAAAATCACATAAATCTAGGATTTTGATGTAGCACCAACAGAACAAAATCACATAAATCTAGGATTTTGATGTTTGGAAGAAGGTGTTTGACTGTGGAGATTGGGGGTTAATTATTGAAGCTGAAGTTTCTTCATTTAGTGTATTAAGATTATTGTGTTATTCGAATGAAGTTTTTGGAAGTAATTCTTGAACATAGGACCCCTTTTCCCCGTTAGGTTTATTGTTAATTCTTGAACCATGTCTAATTTGATTATTTAGATTGTTGGTTTTGCTTGTCGTCTAGGGCGCCTTTTTTCCTGTTGGGTTTGTTGATTTTCTCTTGAAGGTTGTTGAAATCTTAGACGTGGTTGTTGATAGTGCCTCGACATTTGATTCATTATAGGGCATCTTGGTGTTGGGCTTGGAGCATGGGCTCGAATTTTGGAGAGATAGCGATTGTTGCATTAAGGTAATGGATTAGGATAGCCTGTTGTATGGATATTTTCCCTTATCGCCATTTTATTATTTTATTATTTTATTCTTCATGAGCTTAATGTGGAAGTTAAGTTAGAAATGGTTGGAATAGACCATATTAGGATAGTCGTTCATGTATGTTAACTTAGTGAGTACTTAGGTGTGATCTATTGGGTATGTTAACCTCAGTTAGGGCTTAAGGCTCAGGATTGCAAACATGAGGGGTTGCAAATTTAGACTTAGTCTCGCCCTTCAACGCTTTCTCATGGATCTTTTCAAGCTTTTCGTCTTTAGCTTGCCTTCATACAATCTCTTCATAGATTGTGGAAGTAATGATCAGGGAATTCAGTCTCACTCCAGGATCTTTGTACTCCACTATCTCAATATTCATCCTGTAGAGTTCTTCACAAAACTCATTCCTCAAAATGAAGAAATTCGTTGTGTGCTCCGACTTTCTGCTTAACACATTTGCCACCACGTTGGCTCTCGCTTCATCGTATTGGATGTCATAGTTATAATCTTTGACCAATTCCAGCCATCTGCATTGCCTGAAGTTCAACTTGTCCTGCGAAAAGATGTACATCAGGTTATTGTGATTCGTTTAGATCCGACTCTTCACCCCATAAAGGTAGTGCCTCCATATCTTTAGGGCGTGAATCACTGCTGCCATTTCCAAATCGTGAGTAGGGTAATTTTCTTCATACTTTTTCAACTAACACGATGCGTAAGCAATCACCCTACGATTTTGCATCAACACATAGCCAATGCCATTCTTCGATCTATCGGTGAAGATGTCAAAGTCTTCACCATTGGTTGGCAATGTTAATACTGGGGCTGTGGTCAATCTTCTCTTCAGCTCTTGGAATGCCTCTTCATAGGCCTCATTCCATTGAAAAGGAGTGTCTTTCTTGCTCAGTTGAGTCATCAACCTTGTGATTTTCGAGAAATTCTCAACAAACCTTCGGTAATACCCAGCTAACCCCAAAAATGCAAGAGCATTTTTAACATTCTTAGGAGCAAGCTAGTTCTATACCGCTTTAATCTTAGCCGGGTCAACTGTCACTCCTTCCTTGGTCACGATGTGTCCCATAAAAGCCACATGATCCAATCAGAACTCGCACTTGGTCAACTTCGCGTAAAGCTGGTTATCCTTTAATGTTTGCAACACTGCTCTCAAGTGCTTGGTATGTTCCTCTGGACTATTAGGGTAAACAAGAATATCATCAATGAAAACGATGATGAACTTGTCTAAATACTGTTTAAACACTCTATTTATTAAGTCCATAAACACTGCAGGCGCATTTATAAGACCAAATGACATCACTGTGAACGTATAGTGTCCATAGCATGTCCGAAATGCTATTTTAAAAATGTCTTTTTCAGCTATTCTTAGCTGATGGTAGCCTGATCTTAGATCGATCTTCAAAATGACGCTTGCCCCCTTCAGTTGGTCAAACAAATTGTCAATCATCGAGAGTGGGTAAGGGTTCTTGATTGTTACCTTGTTCAATTCACAGTAGTCAATGCATAGCCACAAGCTACCATATTTCTTTTTCACAAATGGCATCGGCGCACCCCATGATGATCCACTTCGTCGAATGTATCCTTTGTTAAGTAAATCCTTCAGTTGCTCATACAATTTCTTAAGTTCAGTGCTTTGTGAATTGGCCTTGTCTCATGGACTAGATTGATTGTGAACTCAATCTCTCTGTCAGGCGGCATCCTAAGAATCTCTTTCGAAAGCACTTCCAGGAACTCATTCACCACTGGTCTGTTTTCCAAATCGGTCAAGTCTGAGTTCAAGTTGAATGTTGAGCACAGGAACACTAGGTATCGTTTCCTAATCATCGACCCAAACTTCATGGCTGAAACTACCTTGATTGATGGTTTCTTAGGATACTGACGATAGGTTATTCTTCATCTATTCGGTCCTCTCAATGTCATCTTTTTGTTCTAGCAGTCAATTTGAGCTTTGTATCACGACAACCAATCCATATCCAACACATCATCAAAATTAGTCAATGAAAAGTTTATAAGGTCCATCGGAAAGTCCGTTCCTTCAACCTGTAGGGGTATATCCTTATGCAACTTGGTACAAGGTATAGTCTCCCCGAACGGTAAGGCTACTGCAATTTGAGCGTCTAACGTAGGCATCAAACCACACACATTAGCATAATGAGAAGAAAGAAAGGAACAAGATGCACCATAATTGAAAAAAATGAAAGTAGGTTTGCTAAAGATCGAGAATGTACTAGTTATGACGTCAACATGGCCTTTTGCCTCAGTCCGGTTCATGACATTCAATATGCTCCTTGCTTGAAAGCCAGGGCTTGCATAATCTGTTTGCCCTTGTTTTGCAAAGTCAACTGTTGCTAGGTCTGTCCTAAACCCTATTTCTGCGGATGGGACAATTCTTGATCATGTGTCCCTCTCGCCCATAATTAAAACACACGAAAGGTGTCCCATCACATTTTCGGCTGAAGTGGCTCTTCCCACATTCGCGGCAGCTATTTTGTGATTTCTCAGTATGGGCCATTTTGCCCTTCCCCTTACCCTGACTCTGGTTTTGTGCAAGTTGATCCTTGTGGCCTCCTGGCCTCACAGTTTGGATTGGTTGGGCATCTCGAATTAGAATGCCCTTCTGCTTCTTTCTTTGATGCTCTTATTGAGCCATGTCATTGCTTTCCTGTTCACTTCTTATGTTGTTCGATACTCTCGAGAGGTCTCTCATACATTACTTTCACACTTGTCAGGCCTTGTGCAGCAATAAATGTGCGCAAGTACGACAGTAAGCCTCACTCAAACTTATCCATTAGAAATTCTTCATCCTTGACCCCAGCAGCCAGGTAGCGTGACAACTCAATGAATTTTGCATGGTATTCATCAATAGACATGCCCTTCATTATCTTCTAGATTTGAATTCATCAATTTTCTGCCTCCTCATGTGGGCAGAGTAGAATCTGGTTCTCAAGTCAGCCACAAACTTTCTCCAATTGTGGGTTCCATTAGTGTATTTATCATCCTTAACTGACCTCCACCATCTACGGGCTTTACCCTCCAGATAGAACACACCAAGGTCAACCTTTTTGTCATTCGAGAATCTGGTCACTCGAAAGATTTCTTCCATGCGATCTAACCAGTTTTCCAATTCAGAAGGATCCGACAGACCCTGAAACTAAGGTGGATTCAATCTCTACACCTCCTGGAAAGGGTTGGATGTAACCCTCTGATTCATCTTGTTCATTTTTTCCACAAACTAGGTAAATGGATCCATAGCAGATGCAGTTGGTAGCTCATCTCGAAACTCTTTATGGATTATTTCCCATGGATTCCTCATCATAACCGGCCCCACCAGTCCCCCGCTCATCAACAATCTTGGGATCAACATGCTCCCTAACCAAAGGTGATCTACCTCTCCTAGGCGGCATCTACAAACTAAGTGCTCGTTAGTGCCTGCAGACCCAATTGATTTCCATGTGGAAGGGTAAATACCACAATGACAATAATTTCCATACATAAATAAAAACAAATAGACAACACAAATAAAGAAAACCCCTCATCACTCTTAAAATTCTAGAAAAATTTTATTTCAATGAAGCATATTGGGTTTCAAATTTTATTTAGAGTATAGAGCATATACACTTTGATACCAACTTGTAACACCCCATTTTTCCTAAATTAGGAGTGCTACTGTAACGCCCCAATTTCCATAAATTGGACACGTCACCGCCACACCTAACTTATCATGGAATCTAACCATAACCCCACAATAAGCTCGGTTAAAGGCTAAACATGATCTCATCTTAACAGGAAAATACTGGACTTTCCGGAAGCAATGTCCCGTACGATTGCAGCTCATGCTTGAATCAAACTGGAAGCACATAATGTGAATAAAATAAAGTAAAGTTATTACAGGCGGAAGTATTAAAGTACTTGTCCCACACCGGGACTCGGCTATTTAATACAAGCCGATGAATATTTACATTGTTCAAAAGCAAAAGAAAGTCTTCGTGCATCAACACCTGCAACCAAAAAGGTTAAGACGAGGCATAACAAAAGGTTCACTCGTCCTCACAAAACCTATCAGGTAGTAACCTGATCCCTTATCATCACTGTGTCGGAGGTACGTCCTCACGACCATCATGTCGACCTGAGATGCATCATGTAGCATCATTAGTCGCGAGACTAAGTATGGAAAGTCATACAATGCAAGTAAGCAATCCATACAATCATGAGACGTCAAGGTCAATATATCCATAAATACTAACCTTGAGTCAATTTAAAATTATGCACAGGCATAAATTCATAAATCATGTGATGCAATGCATAACTTCAAAGCGAGTAAGCTATGAGCAGCTTAAAATCATGGATCTGAAATCATGCATCAATCAACACCGAGTCTCCTAAACATGGCGGAGATCTAGGCGCTATACGTATTTATTTATTGGAACTGCTAGCCAATATATATGCATAGTTTAACATTTGCCTCCACACGAACCACCTGTGGCGCAGCTCAGGACACCATCAACGTGTACAATGCGGACAGTCCCCACATAGCGTGCTCTACCAGTGCGGGAATATCAAATGTGTCATGAGTGGAATAATCATGCATTTGCATACGACAATTCGGGACAGACGGAATCACCCAATCTAAATGTCCGGACTGCGGTAGCATCAACAGGAGTGAGAAGGAACTTAGTTCATGAGTTCACATTCTCACGCTGCTCTTAAATCACCGGCAAACCTCATGTAAGGGGAGCTACCCCCAATGAGTATAACAGAACATCATAAGGGACTTATTAAATTGCCCAAAGCTTAAGGAGATCAACCCGAAAGCTTAGTCCACTCAATCTTTCAGTTTACGTTTTTACATCTTTTAAGGATGCAATAGTACGTAATTAATTATCATTGGGTTATCACTTATGTGTGCCAATAGCCATAAGGCAGGCTTAATAAATTGCATGCGATACCAATTTCATTAAATGGTCGATTATGTAATATGACAAGCAAGGCAGATAAACACATCATAGCATTCATTCATAAGAAGATTATATAATATAATTAAAGGCACGTATAATAAATCATGACATGCACTTTAATTTAAATTTACCCGACCGAATAATAATCGGTACTTTAGGAATTAGGTAGGACTTATGGTTGTCCGATGTATGCTTCCATACCTTAATCAACAATCTTCTATAACCTTGACTTTAATAACATGAACACGAATATGGGCTATTGGCCGCTAGTGTCGGGTAGGGGTGGCAATCGGGTCACGGGTCGGGTTGGCGGGTTGACATAATTTTTTCATATGACCCGAACCCGACCCGTGACCCGCGGCGGGTCACTACATCGTGACCCGAACCTGACCCGCCACGGGTTGGCGGGTCACCTGAAACTTTTT
>MAYD01763339.1:0-11590 GCA_001909325.1 Ruellia speciosa
ATAACTTACATGCTTCATATAACATTACTACCTGGATTCCATCAAGAACTAGAATTCTTCGTGGAAATGAAAATAGTGCATGCCAATCTTCTTGATGCAGATTGTTTCTGGCAGTGTGGAAAGTCGAAGGAATTTTCAACAAGGCAATGGCCTCAACCGAATCAGCAGACAGGACACCAGAAATTTTTCTAATCACTTCCGCACTGACATGAACAACACGAGCACCACTCTGAGTTATTTCTTCAGGGATATGGCTATTTTCAACTGTGAACAAGCACTCAAGTGTAGGCGAGTCCAAGAATGTTTTGCCAAAGCTGCATATTTCCCTGCACAAGGTAACTTATGTTAGTTTGACTTAGCTCCATTTTCTCGTGATCCAACAACAATTTAACATCCAATGCTAAAGGGCCTCAGAATTGATAGAGGAAAAAGAAAATCTGGAGTGCCTCTCAAATGACCTAAAATGAAGAATGCTACAACAGAGTCAAGACAAGATATACCAACTACTGTTTTGGAAATACAACGTCAATTGGATTCTATTCTAATGCATTCAGAAATGAACTATTAATACTTGGTAATGCCACATTCTGTTCAATTCAGGAAATGCATTTCAAGGTTCATTTCGACCTGCCAGTCTCTGCACACCTTTTTTATTCCATGCTTTAATTACTATTTCACTCAAGAGTAACCACTTTTAAATGTTCCCCACAACACTCAACAACAAAATTGCTACTGCAATAATCAACAGATGATAGTCATCAGTTTTAGAGGAAAAAAGGTGAATTCATGATCGAAATTCTTAATCACAAAAGAGGCCGTCAAAACCCTTAGTTACTGTCAGTCAAATTACCATTCTGTTTGTATTTCTTTTGTATCTCGATATAGTAGTCAGATATCAATTATGAAGATATAATAGAGGTGGTAAGTTCACAGAAGAATTTATAACAAGGAAAAAACAAATGCCTGTGTCGAATTTTCAGCCAAAGTAGAAACACCTTTCCACATCTTTAGTTCAATTTCGAAGTCATTGGTGTTCTCCCTTTTCTTAACCAGTTATATGTTGACTATAATCCCTTTCATACATATAGGGCTTCGATTTGGTTGGATTGACGCCAATTGATACCATATTTGGGATTGAGCTTAGCAAGACCAAAAAAATTTTACAGGCAAGAGCTCAAGCACAAAAGGCTTGACTGGAGCCATATTGAGCATGTATACCAACATGCTCTGTAAATCTTGACATAGCTGAAAACCCCAAATGACATCCAAAAGTCACTATTATTAATAACTTGTAACCTCTGAATCAAGTTGATCATATTATTGACCTTTCGTGGAATTCACACTAATAGCTCAAGCTTGACTCGGTAATGATCAACAAGCTACTAACCCAACTAAATCGGGCCAGTGTACATTTCAACTTGAGTTATGGATTGTGCTACTGGCAAACTCAGAAAGAGTATATTGATTTAACAATAGCCTAGTAATAAAAAACAAATGTGCACAATCACTTTGAGATGAGAAGCACAATGAATAGACAAAATGAATCACCAAAATTTAATCCAGCTCTATCAATGCTATCTTTATCAATCCCACAACTTATATAGCTTATACTCAACTAGCTCAGATTATCAGCTGATGGAAGAAATAAAACCAATTAATGACATAATAGCCTCAATTAATCAGCAACTTCTTATGTCCAGACAGGGAATCCACTTTGAATTGAAGGTTTCTGCATTGCTGATTGGATTATACCAGCCCCGAGTTTAATTCGATAGAGTTCAATTTCTCCCTAATAAGTAATACCCCGTATTAACCCTTGGCCAAATTACCTTACAACCAACAACATTCAAGCCAAAGTTTCAATATGCTAATCCACTAAATCACAAGACAAAAATAACAAATTCTCATACTCAACTAAATCAATAAACTGCAACAACAGGGCTCAGAACACAGCCAACATGAAAAGAGAAATTAAAATCAACCAACACATTTCTCCAATTATATTTCCCGTGAAGATCAATTGAAAGCAAATGCAAATCCAATCTCCATGTCTTTCGCTAAAAATAGACCCGAAAAAACTTGAGACCTTTCATCAAACACATGATGCACAATCCCCATGGAGGAATACGAGCAAAAACAACACGACATTTAAAAAAAATGATAAGACAAATCATGCATTACCTCATTAACAGAGGAAGAACACACAACGAAAGTAAAATTCCAACATGCCTGGATATTAAATGGCAAAATTCAATAAAAGGAAACAACAACCTTATTGAAGTAGTGCCGACAACAAGAACCGAGCCATGAGAATGGCGATAAGAGGAGCTCTGCCGAAGCTTAACACAGTGTTTGACAAACGGGTTCGACGTGCTCGTAATGGTTTTCACATTTGAAGGTAAAGAAATTTCCTTTTTCGGCACAATTTTACTGTCAATGTCATTGTAAGCTTCTGAGCTATGGCATAGGTTCTGGGGTCTAACCCGGGGGCAATAAGATGGAGACTTGACCGGCGAATTTGGAGAGCTATTGATGGACGTGGGGATTGCTGCTGATATCAGGAATTTGTTCAGACATTGCATTCTTGTATTGTGCTTTTGTTTATCTTCCTTTAGCCAAAGTTCATTGAGCAAACCCAGGCGCTTAGCTTCAGGCGCGATTGGCTCGTTCTTTCCAATAAATTTTCCCAAAAGTACACCCCGGTTTCACTTATCTTATAAAAATAGTAGTATTATAAAATGTTTTTTTTCACAAATTGGGAATATATTTCAATTATCTTACGATTAAAAATGTCCTGGGTATGGACTAATTCAAAGTGTCATGCTAGAGGGGTTTGGAAAACCAATTATAATCAAATCTATATAATATTCAAGTAACACAATGTTGTTAAACATATGGACGGAAGAATATTTGAACTTATAACTTTTTAGTACTTAACATTCAAATTTTACCACCAAGTTACACATTATTTGTGACCTTTCTCTAATTTGTTGTTCCTATTGTCAATAAATTTTTAGGGCAAAAAGCTTTTCAAAGTTTACATCAGCTCATATTTATTAAAGATTTCACTTTCCCTCGTAATTTTTAAAATTTGTAAATGTGTTCGCAGCGAGAAAGAAAAATGGCCACGACTGCCATAAACCACAGCCATCTGAAGGCTGCTAGGTGAATCTTGGCTAGATAAGGAAACTGCTTGAGTTTGAATAGAGGGCCGATTAGAATGACTGATTATTTAAGACCGCTAGATTTAGTTGACCGATCGAGGATAGAAACTGATGAGTATCAACTGAGATAATCGAAGGACGGCTACTGCCATAATGAAGCGGCCGGAGTTTGAATTCCCACAATCATTGAATATTAAAGGGGGAGTAATAAGGGAAGTTACTCCAAGAATAATGGGAATCCAATCCAAGAGACGTTTTGAAAACCAACCCTATCATTATGTCTATTTATACGATGTTGTTGTATTGTATCAAGGTCCGCAATTTTGAATGAAAAACTTATGTACTTCATTTTTCTTACATTTCATACAATTATTCTTGCCATTTATGAGAATGTGTCCTCCTCTCAACACGAGGCATTTTGTTAGTATATTGTGATTACTTTCCAGGCTAACAAATTGGTTTCATTGCCAGAAATCAAAGAACTTGAACACTGATCATTGTTTAAGTTCCCTGGATGCTTACTATCGTTCAAGTGGAGACTTCATACTCGCTGCGCTCTAGGAAGTTCGTCTACCAACGAGTAGTGCCAAATCCTCCACAAATGACATGGCCTCCTCTACCGTCGCAGACCTAGGGGCCATAAACATATCGAATGATGGTGATAATACTTCAAGTTCCCAGGATGGAAATCAAGAAACTAATAACTCGGGGTTACCACCTTCTCCTCCTCCTAATAGCAATCGTGGTGCTATTGCCACTGCACAAGGGTCTTAGGACTCATACTATCACTCCTTGCCTCAGGATATCCACAATCATTGGATGTCATTTACTGAAACCATGGGGGCGTATTTGCAACATATGCTCCCATCAGCGAGCAATGCAAGCCGACCAACGACCACAAATGAACCTCCCCACCTTGGGATGTCAATTGGTGTTTACTCATCACCAGAACCCGGTCATCAACAGATGGTGCATGAGCCTCAGCCAACTTATACGGTGGCTTATGTTCTCGTTAATAGGATGCCTTATGGTGGCTACATCGCACAAATGCCCTACCAAGTGCCTGGCCATCAATATCATGCGCAACGGCTAATTCAAGCATCTCCACCACAGGTGTATAATATTCCACCATAGGTGTATAAATATGAGGATATATAATTTGTTAAGGACCTTCCAATAAATCCAAAAAGTTTATCATTTTCTTATCGTATTTTACTTTTCTCGTACTTAGTTTCTTACCTTTATCTCGCCTCTAGGCTTTTACATCCTTTTTGGAGGACTTTCTAGGGGATCTCAATAATCCACAATCAATAAGTAGTATCCTCTCATGGCGCAATTTTTTTATGATCAAGAGCATACATTTCTTGAGGTGAAATAGTGCTTTGCAATCGGCATCTGGGCTACTTGAACATTCTATTCACCAACAGTGTCAAAGTCAATTTATAAACTATCTAGTCTACCCGTCTCCCTGACCCAACAACTCCCTGCAATAATTCTCGACCACTTTCCAATGTTCAGTTCCACCTACTTTTAGCAACTTATTCAGATGGACATAGCCGTTGAGTCTTGAGAAATTGAATTTGATTTAGGATTGCCTTTGAAGGAATGAATTTTAAAGTCCAATTAGTTTCATATCTTATTGTTATCCCCTAAAAAAATATTGAGGCTTGGGATAAAGAGGCCACAGGATGCCTAAGGCCAATAGTACCTACAAGGATGAAAATTCATGGAAAAAAATAGTCAAAGCCTTGAGAGGAATGGTAGAACTTCCCTAGAGCACATTCTGTAGGTAAGAGTAGCTAATGCCATAGGAGAAATGGAATGGACCTGCCTTCGGGATAATTTGCAGATAAAAACAACTTAGACTTGGGGTAAATGGGCTTGGACACTAGCTTAGGCCAAGCATCTATTGGGGCCAACCTAATCCGCCATGGACAAAAAAAACAGAAACGACTGGGCCTCAAGGATTAATGGCCATAGGTCACTCAGGTGTGGCAAGAGGAACAAATAAGTAAGTTCTATCATCAAACCAAAAATTTCCTCCAATATTATGGAGTCGATTTTCCCCTTTTGGGTTGATATGTTCTTGGTTTCTTGGTTTCTGTTTGGTTCTTGGCTTGGTTTTGTCTTCCTTTGGATTTAGGATTGTGTTCTTTAATGGTGCTGGCTTTTCAACGGCCATATTCGGTAATGGGCAGCTCCTAAATTTTTAGTTTCTTAGGTCTTTATACTTTTCTTGACTTTTGGACATCTTGATGAATGAGGGTTTTTGGCATTGATCATTTCTTATGGCCGGAAAAGGTGACGAATTGGCAGACGAGATTCAAAAGATTTCCTTTATGGGAGGGGAGGATTCGAATGTGGAGGCAAATTTTGGAAGGACAAAAGATGTATTAGGCGAATTTCTAGCAGAGTTAGAGCTAGTGGGCAAATGAATTTCTAGTGTAACACCCCATTTTTCGCAACCGGGATTGTTACCGCCACACTTAACTTACCAAGGGTTCTACGCCTAATCATCAGTAAGCTCGGTGCTCAGGCTCATCCAATTATCTAACAATCCTATCAGAGTACGCTGGATTTCAGGAAACTGGTCTCCTCTGATCGTAGCCCATGACACAACTTAGAATTAAAGCATATACTGATACCATATAGAAACAAATAAATATTAATTACAAGCCAGTATCTTAACGTGATAAATGTCTCACACTGAGACTCGGCTATTTAGATATAAGCCGAACAAATGAATTATATTGAGAAGTTGTGATAATAAATAAATGAAATAAATGCATTGCAGAGAAGTTAACCACAGATCCCCACACATACATCTATGTTCACTCATCTCACAACAACCCAGGAATCCCCTGTATTCCTAAGTTCCATCTAGAGTTGAAGGTGTGTCCTCCTAGCCCTGAGTGTACTTGCGATGCACAGAATCACCATTAGTCACAAAGACTAAGTAAGGAAACAAGCACAAATAGATGGATATACAAGTTGACAATTCTTTAATAATTGGCCAACAGGTTTCAAAGCAACATTTAAGAGAATGCAGAAATTAGCATCAAATAAAATGCTAAAGTAAATTATGACTTCAATCACACGAATGTAGACATCGAAAGACATGCATCTTACGATTATGCAATCTCATTACGATACATGTTGTACGTGTATACACATCCTTGAGTCGTGAGGGTGCCAACTGAACGCCAAACCTACCGAAAACCATTTCAGAAAAGCCTTTGCCAGTGCAATCCGTGAAATAACATTTCGTAAACCATTTAAATGTGTTGGTGTATCCATGGATGCAGGAAGTGAATCACAGTTCAGCCAAGTGCATCACCACATTCATGTTGATAACCATATGGGCAATAATCCATTTCGCACTTTATTTAGATTATAATGAATAAATGATATTCAGGTAAATCAAGAAAAATGAGACTTATGGTTGTCCAGTGCATTGCTCCTTACCGGTATCTACAGTCTTCTAACTCTTGACTGGACACGGTCACAGGTTGAGTTGAGTCGTACGGGTCCTACTTGCCCAAGACTTCAAATTCTCGAAACTCGTATCAGAGCGTCTATCCTACAAACCAAAATAGAGCTCTATTAATTATCCATTCCAATTTATTCTTTAAAAGATTATAGATAATAAATGCCTATGGATAATTAAATCAATTTCAACAATTACGGGCCATAAATGGTCGTAATTCCTTTGCCTCGAAAGACAAAATTCCACGTCTCGGCGTCACCAAGAATAAATTATTCCAAGGTTTAATTCTTAAAATCCTATTAATTATTCTAAGAATAATTAATTAATTTAATCTCAACCTCCAGGCAAAGCCCTACTTCTAGGTTTCGATTATCCAATTTAATTGTTATGCCAACAATTAAATTAATTAAATAACCTTTAAGTTATTATTTTAATAGGACAACAATTTCTATTTTATTGAACTACTTAGAGGCATGAAGTGTAGTATTAAGTGCACTTGTCCAAACCTTATCATCATTGCAGGAAACAAGTTAATTAACCATTAGGATTAATTAAATGTCTCTTTATTTCCATACCCAATTAATTCAATTAATTAGGTGCATAATAGGTCCAACAACTCAAAGTCCAAAGCCCAATCCAACTGCCGGCTGTCCACTGAATTCTGAGTCATTAATTTTATTTAATTAGTTTTCCTTCAAGAAATAAATTAAATAGTCGCATGGAATTAATTTCTTTATATTTTTAGGAACAAATTTCGGATTCCCAATGTCACGATATTTTCTCTGTCCTTAATATATAATTAATTCCCCCTTTTTGTGAAATCTTCAACTCTCACCCATTCATTTGACCAAAAATGATCATTCTTCAACCAATTTCAATCTCCCTTAAAATAATTCATGCAGGCCCTACTGAATTCGTACTTCGCCAAAATCGCATAGATTTTCCATTTCTCGCGGTTCAAAGTTAATTATTTTCTTATAATTAATTCGCGAAAAAATTTCACATATTTCCAGGCACTTTAATCCGAGTAACCTCCCAAATTTACCTGTGCTGTAACATGGGTGTTACATCTAGGAAATCTTTAATCTTAGAGGCAATGCAACCGGCTCCTGAGAATGCACTTGGTGCCCTAAAAGGAGTAAAACTTGTTGTTTTAAAAGGCAACAGATTGTCGATTCTCTTTAATCTTAGTTTCGATCAAAAGATGGCATTAAGAAAGGGCCCCTGAAATTTCAACTGCTATTCAATCGCTTATGTGCAGTTTGACTATCAAATGTCTCCCTTGCTTGTTGACTTGCATTACATTGATATGTATCCGAGGATCTATGATGTTCAGACTTCCATTTGCAACTATAAGATAGGGGAGATCTTAGGAAACAAACTAGGGAAATTCTTGGGAGATGGATTCTCCAATCAAAGAGGTAGAGTTCATGGGAGTGAGGGCACGTTTCGATATTAGGGTTCGAATTCTTAGGAGTATCAAGGTTTATATGGCGATGGTTCATATATTAGATTGTGAGTTGCATACGAGCAACTACCAAAAGTTTACTTCATCTATGGTTGCTTGCATCATATAGAGGCATACCACACAACACAATATGAATAGAAAGAATTCACTATGGAAAAGCCCTACAGACCATGGCTCTGTGTGGGTGGTAAGGGTTTTGTGTTGGAATCTTCGAATGGCAATTCTCCTTAGGACGGTGCTAGAGGCACCATAGGGGGGAGGTTCTCATAGAACCTCACCAGTTTAGGGCAAATCCGAGAATGAGCCACTTATCAAAAAGGCACAAGACTTGTCATTTATATTACAGCCTAGGACTTTTTGTAGGAATGAGATAGTCCTAAATCACAAAATTCAGGTGTGGGTCGCGGAATCGACTTGGCTCAGATGCTGCAAATAGTGAGGTTAAGCTATGAGGACCTGGTTATAGCATGGCAGCTAGGGGAAAGGCTTTGGTTGGTTTAAAAACGATTAATAGCACTCTGAAAGATGGGTTTGGCCTAGTGAAGGCAAACATTAGTCATTTTGAAGGTCTTTCCCAATGTGCAAATGACAATAGATGAGGTCTGGTAGGATCGACACAATCTTTAAATCAAGCCAACCCTGCTTTTGGTAGTAGCTTGGCAATTACATTACTTGATGATCTACGAGTTATGGTGGGGTTCACTGGGAAGCAATGGATACCTTTGCATCCAAGAAGAGAGTCGGTTCAAGGCAAATAAGCATGATTGAAAAGATGAAAAAAGGTTAGTAGTGAGCATACAATTTATGAGGGGATGGATGAAGAAGATGTGTAAATAGTATAGGCTATGAAGCAGCCTCCTTGGGAGCTATGAGTTGGTTGGCATGGAACTATCAAGGGTTTGGTGTTCCCTTGACAGTTCAGAATCTTGTGAAACTAAACCGAGAATATGATCTAGGTTTTCTGATTTTAGTAGAGTCTAAAATTCAAGCTCAAAAACTTAGAAAGATCAGAGCTCATCTTAATCTCCCCCTGAGTTAGTATTCCTACTAGTGGCACTATATGTGGCATATGTGTTTAGTGGAAGAAAGATTTGAAGGTGTATATGTCAGAAGCTAATTTGATTGGCATGTGGATGTTTTTAGGACTAGGAGTGATGGCAGAGAGGTCAGGGTTACAGGTATCTATGGTTAACCTAAACATGATGAGAGACACCTCACTTGGGAGCTTTTGAGTGGTTTAAGTGATCACTGGAATCAAGAAATACCTTAACTTTTAATGGATGACTTCAATAAAATTATCAACAGCACAAAGCAAAAAAAAGAGGGAGAGATAGAAACGTTTCTAGGATGCAAAGCTTCAAGGATACTCTTTTTGATATTCTTTGTTCTTAGGTGGATTCGCAAGGTTTACCATTTACATAGTGTAACAATAGGGGGGAGCCCTATACAATTATCTAAAATAGAATCGACAAAGCTTTAGCTAACTCTAGTTAGTTTTCTCTTTTTTCACACAAAAAAAGTCCATCTTAGGTACTTAATGTTCTGAGGAGTTATTTTAGGACAAAAAAGGTAGACCTCAGGGGCTTCACTGAGAGGCTTTGAGATTCCACATTAATATAGAATGGTTGAATGTTCAAGATGGTAGGGACTTGGTAAAATCTATTTGAGGGGACAATTGTCAGCTACTTTAACACTACATTGAGGAAACTAGGGAACAATTTTCAGACTAGCATAAGAATCACTTTAAAAAGAATGAAGAGAAAAAGATATTTCTGGAAGAAAATGGATATTCAATTAAAGAATGGGCCTGTTGCTACTTCTAGCAAGGCTTCCCTTAAGAGTCATAAAGATGAATTGGATAAGATTTACCACAATGAGGATTTGCACTAGAGAGAATGAGTTAAACAACATTGGACCAAATGGGCAGATAGGAATTCTAGATTTTTCCATGATAAAGCTAATGCTAGTAAAACATAATAAGATCAAAAGATTATTTAACTCGTCTGGGCGTTGTTGAAAATGGACCTTTTTTTTACTTCTCATATTTGTGATTTTTATAAAGATTTGTTCACCACTAATTTCTTTGATCTCTCTACCAATTTTCAAGTTTTTTCTTTGGTGAAGAAAAAAGTTACTGACTCCATGAACTCCCATTTTCTTCAATCATATCGGTGGTGGAAGTCATTGCAGCTATCAAGCAAGTGAAGGCATTGACTTACCTAGGTCGTTAGCCTTCGTCCAGAGTTTTATCGAAGAGTCTAAAAGAAAACTTCTGTTTCCTGAGTTCCTTGGGCTCTCAGTATCCTAATTTCTTCTAACACTGTTAAATATTTCAATAGAACTTATATTTCTTTGATCCCCAAAGTTCCCGATCCTACTGCTGTCTTAGAACTTATATCAATTTATTTGTGTAATATAGTTTACAAAGTGATTTATAGAACCATTGCTAATAGGCTCAAACTTCTTTGAATGATATTGTTGCTCCCCTGTAATCTAAATTTGTTCCTAAATGACTCATCTAGGACAATTTTTTCATTGCTGCCAAATGTTTTTTCTTTACTAAAAGTTGTTCTTCTGCTGTAGGGGCATTGGCACTGAAATTGGATAATAGGAAGGCCTATGATAGGCTTGAGTGGTTTTTTTTAAGCATATTTTATTGGCTTTAAGATTTTCCTCTAATTTTGTTTTCAGAATTATGGATTTGGTCTCCATAATTGATTATGCTATCTTGGTGAATGGGAAAGTCTTCGAGTTTTTTTCCCCTTCAAGGGGTTTAAGATAAGGAGATCTGCCATGGATCTCTTGATATTTTGCATAGAAATCAAAAAGAAAACAATCAAATCAAAAAGATAACAAGGAATGAAAACCAAAAAGAAACCAACCGGTAAGACGCAACCAAGCCTAGCTACTTGACCTCGTCTCCTCCTTTGATCGACCTCCTTGGCTGGACACAAGAGAGTCTTCCTTTCGAACTCTCCTTGTCACGAATAAGGCTCCAAAACCTCACCCAATGTACTTGAACACCTCACGAAGTGGAGAAATGAACAAGAGAATAAACTCTTATGAAAAGAGCTAAAACCCACGAAAAATGGGAGAGAAAAATCTAAATTTTCATTGATCAAAGTGTTTCAAGTGTGTTTTATAAGTGGGAAACTCCCCCATTTATAATGGGAGTGGTCATCCATGTAACACCACGATTTTCCCCACCAGACGATGTTTCCGCCACACCTAACTTACTTCGGGTTCTACACCTAACCCTTGGTAAGCTCGGTGCTCAGGCTATTTATATTGTCTATTCCTATCAGAGTACGCTAGATTTCAGGAAACGTGTCCCCTCTGATCGCAGCTCAACGTATTAAAACATGGACATGCATATGCGGAAATTAAATTGATGTCATTACAACTCAAATCAGAGTAGTGGAAAATAAAAAGGGTCCCATGTCCGGGACATGGCTATTTAATACAAGCTGT